>VBVQ01001126.1:12532-39981 GCA_011636635.1 Tetramorium simillimum
TAATTTTTTCAATAAAAAAATTTCTATTTTCTAATAATAATTTATTTCGTTCTATAAGTTAATATAAGCACTCAAAATTCTGAAAAAATTAGTTGAATTATTTATTTACACGTCTACCTTTCTAATCATTTTAATTGTTTTAAGAAAAGTAAATAATACGTTTTCCTAATGCAAATCAATATATATTACATCTTATTTATAAGGAAACTCAATAACAGGGAAACGATAAACTGTCATCTTCAATATCTTTGAAAAATTTTTATCCCGTTCGCTTCACAAATTCAATACTTTAGAAGCACGCTTGTGACGTCTGCGATGTAGCAGAGATGTCATTCTTTCTCTCGTAAGCTTGTTATGGAAGTTACTGTCGCGAGAACACTATTGACGCTCGATACGTCAAGTCTTAACTGTCTTATCATGTTACCATTGTGTACGCGAATACATGCTCCGCGAAATTCTCACGGGTTTTATGGTAAGCTCTTCTACGATTTAAACTTCAACTTTACTACAACTGGTTCAACTGTAAAGGATCTTCGTAATCATTAGGTATTTTCTTTTCTCAAGAACTTCTCCTTTTCGTTTCGGCATTACATAAACTTTCGGTTATTTATTTGCATCGTATACTTCGAGAATAATATCATTGTTCGTCTTGCAAGAAAATAAAATTTCAAACGCATACGGAATGCATTCTTTATAACGAGCAAAGCATATCACTGCAAATACAAGATAAATACAAGACAAATGCAAGACAAATAAATATACGATAAATTAATTTCGTATTGTTTACATCCATCTCCCTAGTTTTCAAACGGAAATAAATGCATTAAAATAAATTGACTAAAATATCAATGGTTTCCATAATAATTAATTATATAAGATGTTATTCGTGTCATTGTCTCTTGGAACAACAGCCTCCCTGAAGATAAAAGACGGAACTAATTTATTTATATAAAAGATACTGTACAACTGGAAAGCTTGGATAATAATTTTCTTTCTTTCTTGTTACATCAAAAACTGTTTTATAATTCAGGATTTTTAGTGTCTCGTTAAATTGTCTACCAAATAATAACATTTTTTACAGACAAGATAAACTTTTACAGACATCGCTGAGACATCTATGATAAAAAAATAGAATGTATTATCTCTTTATAAACGCGACAAGCGTGTATCGCAAGGGACGCGTTTAATCTTACATGCGAAAGCTCCTTTTGTGTGGAATTCGGAACACCCTGTATGTGTCTGATAGTCTTATGGTCTCTGAACATAAATGCGGTCACGATGGCTATCGGATATATAACCCCAATGGAACAATGTAACTATATACTCACCCCCACAGTGGTTTCCGCGGCGATCGTTCTTGTCATCACCGCGATCTATAACGAGACGGCGGACCGGACAGACAGTTGTGACTAGTCGTGCAGGGAATTCACAATCTGAGACAGCTGTACAGCTCGGACGCTGTAAAATATAAACAGAAATGTATCAGAAAGACAAATCATTTTTATCGAAGAAAAGCGATAAGATGAAAAACTTTATTTTACTCTCTTTCTCTGTCTCTTTTTCATTTTATTTTTTTATGATCATCTCGTATGCTGTATTATTTTATGCGTTTTTAGTAGCTTTATGTTTTCCCATTTTTTCGCGTGAACATCGGTTAATTATAAAACATGTTGATAAAACAATCCTCGTTTTCGTTCGTTATATCACCCGATTGCCTCACTTTTGACATTTCGCTGTCATACGTGAGTGAAATTCATAGCGAGGTGCGAACCGGGTTTATCGTAATTAATATGGCTTTGCCAGGGGAACAGGCATAAACGGACGTGTTACAAAGTTTATACAGCTAATAATTAAATGTTTCGAAACTGGTGCGCGCCGCGAGTACTATTCTGATTCAAACTGTATTGCTTCACACTGTATGAATTATAGACGTTGTTATGAAGAGATAACCATACTAGGTGAATAGCATTATGTATCCATTATTGTTACAAGATTAGACGCGCAAATGATATGAGTTTTCACGGCGTTAAAAAGTTTGGAAAAATGTGACAAATACAGTATAAAAATGCATTACGAAATACAATCGAAAGTAAAGGAAAAGTAATTATAATACAATATTTTCAAATATAATTGTACTCTCTTTCATATGAGAAAGAATAAAAGCTTTTTTTTTACAGGATATTTTAATGTTTCGAACGTGTTCAAGTACTTAAATAAAACCTTTTATATTACATAACAATGATTAATTGTAATACGATTTTTTCAAATATAACTGTACACCTTTATACGTATAAAAAAAAAGAGTAAAAGCTTCTTGTTGCTTTTAATTTTGTGTTTTATTCAAATGAGCCCTTCTATATTACATAATAATAATGAATAAATTTACTAAAAGTATGAATCCCATTAAACTCACAAAGTTAAATCGAATTAACCTAATTTGATTGTAAAATGAAAAATAAATGAACGTGACAAGAGATGATGCATAAAGTTACCACAGTTAAAATGCTCACAATGCAATTATTTAAAAAATTACATCTTCCTAACGTTTTCAATTATTTAGATCATAGATGATTATATATTCTAATCACTCTCGCGATATATAAATTGCAATCTCCAGGGAAAAATGCTAAAAAAAATTATAGTGTATCTATATTTATACACACTCAAAAACGATTCCTCTCCTTTTACGATAATCAAGATAGAAGTTGCTCAAACTGCAATCTACAAGTTTCACATGCACATAACATATAGACATTATAACGCGAAAATATGTAATCTTTATATTTAATTAACAATATAATTTATAATATATTTTTAAGCTAAATATGATATTGAGTATCTTGATAATATATGTGAAGCATGTTTTAAGCTCATTTAAAAGCTTGATACAATTTGAAGTACTTCTTATTTCTATTTAGTAAATGAAAATATTAATTCAATAATTAATACCTCGTTGGCAAAGTCCAACGATTCTTTCAAGTCGTTTCGCGTCGACTATCCTGGCTATCAAAACTTTATTCTCTCTACTGATCGGATGGGATCATGGGATTAGAATACGTCGAATCTAGAGGAAGGGTTCTACGATCCGACGTTAGGTGACGTTGCGCGTGCATTCCTCAACGCGACGCGACATAACAACCCCCCCACGTCGAATTCGCAAATGCACCGAGCGCTTTTTGCGCGCAATTTATATACCGGTATCCCCACCATCGGTGTGCCAGCCAATGACCGCAGTGCGCCGCTACACCGGCGCTCATTGGTTCGACGCTAGGATCTCGAGTGGGTATATTAACGCTGCGCTTCGCGGCGGATTGATTTATTTCTTTCATGTCGAACGGGATTTCGCGAGGCTCTCCCCATGCTATTATATTTCAGAAATAAAAATTCATATTTCTAAAGTTTCGTTCTATTTGGAATTACTTACACGTTTCGTGCAAGTTGAAAACTTGTTTCTGGTACTGTCGACAACACATCAATGTATCCATTTTATAAAAAAGAACAGAAATTCATTTGTTTTCCAATTGTTTTCGTAACTTTAGAGCACATAGAATCATTCAGTACATGTCATATAGGTTAGAGGCTTGAATCTGGGAACTGCGTATCTTATATCAACAAATCTCTTATCAACAAACAAACGAATCCATTTGCTCTTGGATAACTAGATCGATTGTTCTTCGAAGGCAAACATTATCTTTTGTTGAATTCCTCCTCCCAATAATTCCAAGTTTCGCAGTTTCCGGGAACAGTCCTTTAATCTGCATGAATCATATATGTAATTTTATGCACTTATATATATCTATTGAGGAATCAGGAAACGAATCAATTAGACGATAGCTACAAGGGGGGTTCTACAATAAGTTACAAATACCTTGTTGTCAGTCACAAACGACATAATTGACAAATAACATCGCCAAATCACGACGTTAATTGCGACTGGCGACAAGGCATTTGTAATTCATTGTAGAACCCCCCTAAGAAGATTGCAAATTAAAAGGAACATATATCACCCAGGTAGCACATGATGGTTTATATACGTTTCATATACATTTCCTAAACGTATTTAAAATATTAGAAACGTTTAGGAAACGTATAAAAAACCAACACGTGCTACTAGGGCAATGTTATAAATACAAGATCGATTGTAAGAAAAATGGAATGTCATGAACTGATAATAAAAAATCAAATGATTATTGATCGAATTTTGCTAATCGATAATAATGATTTATAATGGGTAACAAATGAAAGAAACCTATTTATAAATTTCTATTTCAATTAGAATTTTAGAAAGAGGAGAAACGTGATATAAATTATAATTTGAGGAATTCAAATATTTCGCAAATATAGAAATGTTTTTATTATTTGAAATTATAGTAATATTTTCTAAATCAAGATTAATAACAACATTGCTTCACCGAGCTTGTATTTGAATATTAAATGTACCGTGAATAATTATTACGCTTGCAAATAAATGAAACGGAAAATGATTCTGTTCTTTCTCGCACAGATATGATATTAGAAATTGAATTCAACAAAATTATGCTAACATCTGTGTAAGTAAGAAATCCAGCCAAATATGTACATATATCCAGACAACGTGTATATCTTGGCGAAAATGAAGATCGGAACGTAAGTCAAATGTAAAGGAAGAGTGACAGAAACATAAACGAAATTCTAGGAAGCAAAAATTGAAATAGCAAAACATAAAAGAAGCGTTTTAAGAGGTCAACGCTTCTTTTATGTTTCGTTGTTTTCGCTTCCTAAAATTTTCATTTACATTTCTGTTACTCTTTCTTTATATTTCATTTATGCTCCGATCTATATTTTTATCAGGGCATAAAAAATGGCCTAATCTATTTTCTTATGCTTATGAGAATCAATAAATTTCCTTATACAAATGATTAAAGGCTATATAAATTTATCTAGATATATCCTAAAAACGAAAATTAGACTTTTGCATAACGTGTAAGGGAATAAATTAATTAAAATCTTTTATTTTCACCCTGTATAGATAGAAATGAAGGACTCTAATTGTGAATTATCATGTTATAAATTATGCATTATGTAAAAGTTTGTGATCTCATCTTATTCGGACTAAATCAAACAGCTGTGCAGAAAATCAAACATGTATATAGAAAATTATCCAATTTTACGCATTTAACGCCCGTCTTCATACAGCTGTGCAAAGTTGTCTGGATTGGCTCATATATTCAATCGCCTCCGCGATCAGCCAATCACAATGATGATATAAACCATATGTTTTAAACTATGTTCTGGAGTGTGCCTTCAAAACATTGTATATTTCGTGCCGCAACAGGTGTAAAGTAAGGTTGTCACGTCACGTGTAAAAACACTCATTCTTAGCGCCAAATGAATTCATTAATACGTGATAACATTTGAATCGCGATAATGTACGAAAGTTGCTCTCCTCAGTTGTATTATTATATCTTCAAACGACGTAGGTGTATCAAACATGGATAGAGACGGAAATTCTGCCAGTGCAAAGACACAATGTGTTGCACAAAATTCGAAAGAGGAGAAAAATAATGTTTTGGCTGCCTACCATGATCTGAGATTTTCAAGGGAAAATAAGAATTGCTTCGAGGTCGTAGACATCGAACGCAGGTCTCTCGCTGTGAAGTATATGACGACAAAGTTATTGTAAGTAAAATATACATATATGCACATCACAGTTTTTATATTAAATTTATTATATATTTTTGTTTGCTATCACACAGTGATTCAGAAGATACGACAGCGGTGCTGCTTAAAAAAAGTCTTGAAGATTATCATATGCTAATGAGAGACAAGAACGGAGTAAACAATTACTGGAAGCCGATTAAATCTCAATTATCGGACGTAAAAAACGACCCATTGAAGTGGAAATCAGGGTTGGACGATGAGGAAACCACCTTGAATTTTATAAAACCTTTGGCTTGTCAGAAGATCAATACTCTACCTTGCAAAGAAGCATCTTATAGTGATAGAGACATAGAGAAAATAATAAAAAATTCGAAGAAGAAGGATATACCAGAAAGAAATAGAAAAATCTCTTCGCAGATACAAGCAACTTCCAACCAAAATTCAAGCCAAGAATTTTCATTAAATCCTAACAGTGAACAGAATATATCTGCGTATTTCACGAACATTCCCAAAAATGATAGTTTTAATAACCATGTAAGTTACGCCAAACAGAATACACCCAAAGTACAATCAAACAGTCGATCTTATCCGAATTTGGACAAATTTGTGCAAAAAGTGCCTCCTAAATTAAACAATAGTAATACGAATGGCAAAAGCCAAAGCTCGTACAGATCAATAAATCCGCATGCACCGCAATTAAAACCAGCTGCTCCTCCACAGTCCAGCAGCGAAGACGCCAGTACGCAAAAGGTCACTCTCGAATCCTTCAGAAGCGCCAGGGAGGAATTGTACATCCAGGAGATGAAGAAGAACAAATCGGCGCCGAAGAAGACCTTGGGCGGCCGGGGGGCGGCCAATGCGCAATTCGTCTGTCCGTTCAAACGCGACAAGGAAGAGTCGGCGCAAAATAACGTGGGCAAAGCGAACGCGGAGGAAGTGGAGGATGAGAGGCTGAAGAACATCGATCCGAACATGATCGAGCTGATAAAGAACGAGATTATGGATTCGGGCAAAACTATAACATGGGACGACATCGCGGGGCTCGAGTACATCAAGAAGATCGTCATGGAAGTGGTGGTGTTCCCCATGTTGAGACCGGACATCTTCACGGGTCTCCGCCGTCCGCCCAAGGGAATTTTATTTTTCGGCCCACCCGGCACGGGAAAGACCCTCATCGGCAAGTGCATAGCTTCGCAGAGCAAGTCCACATTCTTCTCCATTTCAGCGAGCTCCCTGACGTCCAAGTGGGTCGGCGACGGGGAGAAGATGGTCCGCGCGCTGTTTGCGGTGGCCAAGGTTCATCAGCCGTCCGTCATCTTCATCGACGAGATCGACTCGCTGCTGACGCAGCGCTCGGATACGGAACACGAGTCGTCCAGACGGCTGAAGACGGAGTTCCTGGTGCAGTTGGACGGCGCGGCGACGTCCGAGGACGATCGTATTCTGATCGTCGGTGCGACCAATCGGCCTCAAGAGCTGGACGAGGCGGCGAGGCGGCGTCTCGTCAAGAGACTGTACGTTCCTCTGCCGGAGCTCGAGGCGCGCAAGCAAATAATAAATAATTTATTGAAATCGGTGCGTCACGACCTTAGCGAGGAGAACATCGTGAGGATCGCGGAGAAGTCAGCGGGATATTCCGGCGCCGACATGACGAATCTCTGCAAGGAAGCGAGTATGGAGCCGATCCGGAGTATCCCTTTCAGTCAGCTGGAGGATATAAGAATGGAGGAAGTGAGGCACATAACGAATTGTGATTTTGAACAGGCACTAATCAACGTGCGACCCAGCGTGTCTCAACTAGATTTGAACATTTACATCGAGTGGGATCGTACTTATGGATCTGGCACCGCTCAAAACTATAAGGCTTAATATAATATAAGAATTAATATAATAAACAAATAATTTGAGTTATTATTGTACAAATAATTGAAAATCCATTCGTAATCTTTGTAAGTTTTCTAACAAATACACGGTTTTGTACAAAATAGAACAATCTTTTTTTAATAAAAGTTTTATTTTTATTTATCATGATTATAATGATTATAATAAATAATAAATTAAAATATTGACTTAATTAAATTATAAATGTTGAAACAAGCGATTTATTTGTGATCTAATTGTATCTTGAAATACTGTGTATTATTGCAATTTTAGAAATAAAATATATATGAATATTAATATTATAAAATAATAAAATATTAAATATTTCAAATAAATGACAAGTTTTTTAAATTGATTTCGGATAGGAAATTTTTAAAGACCCTGAACTTCTCCAGCCTGCAACCAATCGTTGATCAACATATGAAAATTCTGGCTGCGTTCCAATATTCTCTATCAGTTTCCCATCTTACTAACTTATATTCCTTGTTTTATTGCGACGCGTGCGTGAAGCAGAGAGTGAGGCATCGGCCTTTTGTTTTGATTAAATTGTAAGCCCTAGCACACAGTATTTCGTCTCGTCGTCAATCCTTGATTAGATTCTCCCCGGAAGTGGATGATGTAGAGAGTCCATTTTCCTGCACGACGTAAACTGCAAGGTAAACAATCGCGTATGGTTCGCGAGGAAGCGATCTGTTCATCGCCGATATTTCCCTATAGAAAGCACGAGGAGCAGGTCGAGAAACGAAGCGTGATCCAGCCGATCAAGAATGTTCAATCAGAGCAACTCGTTGAGAACAGCAACGTCGAACACGTTGAATCCGATGCAAGACTTCGAGGTTGTCTCGCCGCCGGACGACTCGATCTCCAGCCTGGCGTTCAGTCCGGCGTCCATACCGCAGAATTTTTTAGTAGCCGGCTCCTGGGATTGCAATGTTCGCTGTTGGGAAGTGGAACAATCCGGCAAAACGGTGCCGAAATCTATGCAAAGCATGGCAGCGCCAGTATTGGCTGTGTGTTGGAGCGATGTAAGTACCTTGATTGCTAATTACACAATTATATGTAATAAGCACAGGATTATATTTTTTTTTTGTTATGTGTATAATGTGTTGTCAATCAATTTTTCTCCCTTTTGATTATTTTAACATCTTTTCATATCTTTCTATAATTAATAACTGAAAAAAATAAATAATATTCTGTTATTAATTTTCTTAATTCTTAATGCATAATGTACGAATCACAGTCTTTCTCACTCTCTTAACGAGATATATGCAAAATGAGGAAGCTAGGATCCTTCTGTTACTATCCTGCATTTGCACAGAGTCATACTTTATCCCATCATAATGGCATTAATGTAATAATAATTAATGTAATACATGCTAGGACGGGACCAAAGTATTTATGGCAGGTTGCGACAAGACGGCAAAGTGCTGGGATCTAGCTACAAATCAGAGTGTACAAGTAGCAGCTCATGACGCGCCGATTAGAACGTGTCACTGGATAAAGGGGTCTTCATATTCTTGTCTGATGACTGGTTCCTGGGATAAAACACTAAGGGTTAATATTCAATTTACAATCTTATTTTAAAGGAGTTAATGTTCATTTTATAATTTTTCAAATTCTCTTATCTTACTATATCGTCAATTTTCTTACATGTTTGTAATTATTATCACTAAAATATTTTGCGACTGAAATTTTCTATCAAAATATGAAATTTTCAGTTTTGGGATCTGCGCAGTCCTAAACCTGCGATGACTATCAATCTGCCTGAAAGATGTTATTGCGCGGATGTTGTAAGTGCAAGTATATAATAAGATACATGATGCTGGCATGCCGTATCATTGACGTTAATGATATTGTAGGACTATCCTATGGCGGTTGTGGGGACAGCTGGACGTGGTTTAATAGTCTATCAGCTGGAGGGGAGTCCGCGCGAATATAAACCTGTCGAGTTGAGCCTGAAGTATCAGTACCGTTGCGTTGCCATCTTCAGAGACAAAAAGAAAGTGCCAACCGGTTTTGCGATAGGAAGCACGGAAGGACGTGTTGCAATTCATCATCTGAATCTCAGCACAAAGGAGAACTTTACGTTTAAATGCCACAGAACTAATGGCACGCCTAATGGATACCAAGACATCTACGCGGTTTGTAAACTTAAAATTAAATTAGGATTCGTGTTCTTTTATCTTCTTAGAGAAATACGATAATTTATGAATTTGCGAACAGGTAAACGATATAGCATTCCACCCGGTACATGGCACCGTAGCGACTGTAGGCGGCGATGGTACTTTTGGTTATTGGGATAAGGATGCACGTACCAAGTTAAAGTCCTCCGAAACGATGGAACAATCCATCACACGATGCTGTTTCAATCACAATGGACAGATATTTGCGTACGCCGTTTCTTACGATTGGTCCAAGGTATCGCAATCATTCGAAGCAAGATAATTGTTGCACCGTCTTTACGTAACGATTATCGATTTGCAAATGTTTCAGGGTCACGAGTATTATAATCCGGCGAAGAAAAATCAGATCTTCCTGAGACCATGTTACGATGAACTCAAACCAAAGGCTGCTAATTGAGCTGACGGCGTAGCGAGGAACCACGAGCAAAGCAACATATGAATCTATGTAATTACGAAGATTCACATCGATTGATAAAACTATGCCATCAATACTTTCTTTTTACTTAAAACTGTTGGTATGTGTGTATTATAAAATATTACACACATTAGTTAATACATAGTTATCCACTTTTGTATATACAAATTTTGACATATAGAATTGATACTGTGAAACATGTTTTTGGTAAGGTATTTGTGTGATTAATATTTATCTCCATATGAATCCACAGTGTTGAATACTGAGATACTGATTTGATGGCGTATTACCGCTATTACCGCGCAAAATGAGCTAATATTCAAATACAAACTCTACAAAATATATATATTTTTTAATTAATTGCACGTGCATATTTTTTCTACTCAATGTTCTTGATGTCATTTCCTTTTTACAATTGAATGATATACAATATTATGTTCGAAGAGATTAGTAGTGAGACACTTGAGCAAAATCTTAAAAGATCGAATTAAAAGAATTTATTATTTTGAAGCTGTAAGTTTCGATTATCATTTAAACTGGTATAATTAATTAGCTAAATACAATTAGGCCGAGTGAATTCTAAATTATCCCTCGTACTTGCTTTAAAAAATTAATTATTGTCAAAATTAACGAGATGAAAGACGATAGAAGAGATGCACGGAAGCGATTTTTGAACAGGGAATGTGGCTACGTCGCGCTCTCAGGTTTCTCTCTGCTGATAATCTTGTTATCTATCGAGCTACTTTAGCTAGCGGTTTCCCTCATCGACATGTAGGTCGCGAATGCAAATTGATCGCGAGAGTAACATAAACGTAAACAATATGGCCGACATAGGAGATATGTCGGTACGCGAAAGCGACACTGGTTAATAAATCAATATTTAAGCTATGCACATCGTAATGCCGTATAGATATATCATTTAAATGCGCGGACCGACTAATTTCCCTGTCAGAGACAGATTCTATGCGTTACGATGTCGTCGGAGAAGGTAGGTTATGTTAGCATCGACAGTGGAATTCTGTATGAAATTCTTTAATAAAAATGTCAACGTTAACGATACCAAGAGCGAAAAATAGGTTCTACTTTGACTTTTGAATCTGTAATCTATTCGTCTTATTCGATCTGCCGTTGCGTAGATTTTATGCTGGCTTTCCTTTCACTTTTGCACGTAAAGAAATGTTTGTTTAACGTTATGCGTTTAATGACAGGTCCTTTATCGGCTAGACCAACCCCATGGCAACGGCAACGTCTATATTTCTTGGCGTCCCGGTAACAGCACGCATCTGGCCACAACAGGCTGCGATTCCACCGTTGCCATCTTCGACAGGCAGGGGGATATTCAGGAGCGCATACAAATTTCCGGATTGTGCTCCGGCTTCGGCTGGGACTCAGACGGGGATCTGTTGGCTATAATCTCGCAGAATTCATCGACTATAATTCTATGGGACGCCACGACCGGAAAAAAGTCCCAGATAGACGCGGGCGTGAGGGACGGGCTTTCCTGCATGATGTGGGCGAAGAAGAGCTGCCTGCTGGCCATAGGAACGCAAAAAGGAAATCTGGTGCTTTACGATCACATAAATGCCAAGTATGATGTCATCCTAAAACGAGACAGCGAAATCACAAAGTAGAGTAGATTTAAAATTACTCTACCTAATTATTCTCCATTGCACAGGCGGATACCTATTTTGGGAAAGCACAGAAAGCGCATTTTATGTGGCGCGTGGTCGGCGGACGGTCTTCTCGCATTGGCAAGTGAGGACAAGGTCTTGACTATCAGTACGAACGAAGGAGATACTCGCCGAGAGATAACTCTTCAAGGCGATCCGTCTCATATACAATTTAGCGAGATGAAAATGGATCACAGATTAGGCGGTGAAAATACGGTATAATATTTTACTAATATCCACTGTTAAAAATATCTATATATAATATTCACGTAAAGCTGCTGCTTTTATGTATGCAAAAATGTATTTAGGTATCTCTCATCGTTAGCAAAACAACATTATTCTTGTACAACATTCTGGATCCAGAAAATCCTATTGAATTGGCCTTTCAGAAACGTTACGGATTAATTGTAACTTATAAGTGGTAATTATCCACTAGCAATATATAAAATAATTTTAATGCGCTACACTGATAATGATGCACATGCACTTTTTATCTTACAGGTATGGTGATGGTTATATACTAGTAGGATTTGAGGCTGGTTTCTTTATCGCGATATCGACGCACATAAAGGAAGTTGGTCAAGAATTGTTTCAAATAAAAAATCACAGAGATTCTCTAACGGATATTGCGTTGAGCCAAGTGGTCGGGAAAGTGGCTACTTGTGGTGACAATACGCTGAAAGTGCACAGTCTGCAGAATCTCGAGGAAACCGACACGATGATGACCGTGACAAACGAGAATGGAATCAGCAGTATCAAATGGTCGACGGACGGATCGATGCTGGCAGTTGTGACTTATGTCGGCAATGTTTTAATTTATTTGATAGAGATTCCAAAATTAACCAGCGTCTGCGGCAACAAAATAGCGTTATTGACGAGCCTAATGGAAGTGACTGTACATCTTTATACGTTAGACAAGGTATTATTCACGACGCAAAGTGATAAAATGGACTTTCTCATCAACAATATATAATGTTCATGTTTTCAGGACAAACCAAGTCCGCAGGTAATCAACACTATAATAGAACCGGCGATATTAGCAATAGGTCCAGCACATTTAGCAGTAGGATTAAACAATAGAGCGCTTTTCTGGGATTTGTCTATAAGCCATTACGACAACATGCATTTCGAGAGGGATTATTTGGCTACAATAGATAGTATGCGTTTGAATGAAACATATGTATCAGCGCTATTTGACGGAAAACTGCAATTGCATTCGGTAATTACGAGTTTCGAACTAATAGTGAGAATCGCACAAGATGAGGTTGCTAATTCTACTTTATGTGCAGATTAAATCGGATCAGACTCTAATAAACAATGGAAAGGATACAAAGATGTTTCCAGATTCGAATTTTTCTCACAGTAGAATAACGTGTCACGCTCTTTGCTCGGATTTTCTGATTTATGGCAATGATGTAAGCAACATCCTGAGATAATTTCGGAAAATGTTATAAATGTATAAATTAGAAAATTTAAAAATGCGCCTATATTTAAATTTTTAGATGGGTCATATTACATATTTTTGCTTGGAAACATTTCACCAGTGTACCGAATTTGTACATAACAATGGAATAAAAGAGCTATACTTGGACGCGAACGGAGTACAATTGTGCTTCGTTGACAACAAGTCGGACGTTTATGTGTTTGATCCGATAAATGAAGCGGCCAGTACCGTGCCCGATTGTCCTGATAACATTGATGGCATTCTCTGGGATCAGAACATATTTGAACGTTCTATATTTGCAGTGTACAACAAAAGCATTATTGTAACATACATTTTTGTAAAATACTTCATTGAAGGTAAGAAACCTGAATGAGCATTATGCGTTATGCGTTATTATCGCGAAATCTTACGTATCTGTGCATTGTGAACAGGTACTAAAGTAATAAAAATAAGTACGACCAAATTGCCATCGGACTCAGTGCCTTTATTAATGTACTCTGGCGAAGTAACGCTGAGTACAATGAGTAGTAAATTAACACAATTAACATTAGCCTCCCATGAAGAAGTAGGAAATATTGTTGAAACGAAAAAAATTAAAGACATTTTGGATAATCAGATTTTATGCAGACGGTAAGATTTATGCAATTCAATTTGCAAACAAGGAAACAAAATGTGTAAAATATTTGAAAGAATCTTTTATCTGTTAGGTTCCAGCAAGCGTGGAATAGTTGCGAAAGATTGAACGAGAAGGATGCATGGCTAAAACTGGGACAAAGTGCCATTGCAAATTTAAATGTCGAATTTGGTAAGCATAATAATGGTTCACCAATTTTTTTTTATACTACATTAAAGTATATTATATTAAATTTATTGTACGCAGCTATTCGCGTATATCGACGAATGGAAGATGCTGCAATGGTATGGACGTTGCAAAATATGGAAAATATAGATGAATTGGCTTTATTATGTGGCCATGCGTGTATATTATTAGGAGATTATAATGAAGCCGAAAAATATTTTCTACAATCTTCCGAGCCCGTGCAGGCCTTGTATCTGAGGAGAGATTTAATGCAGTGGGAACAAGCACTAAGTTTGGCGCAAAAATTAAAACCCGATGAGATTCCTTTTATTGCAAGAGAATACGCTCAACAATTGGAGTTTACGTAAGATTTTTTTTATTCTATTAAATATTCCATTATAAACCAAGTCGGATTTTACATATGGTTTTACATATGGTTTACATAGTCGGTTTTACATATGATAATACATAACAATTATAAATTATTATTATCTAACCATTTATCTTCAACAAAATATAAAAATATGTATATTTTCTTATCGTTTATTGCAAATAATTACTAAATGGAATGTATCCTTTTGTACAGGGGAAATTACCCAAAAGCTTTAACAAATTACGAACGTGGTTTAGTTGATTACAACACGTCCGCTTTGGCTGTGCAAAATCCTCAACATCGACTTCAATGTTTAGCGGGAATAGCAAGAATGTCTATAAGATGCGGTGATAGTAGAAAAGGCGTTGGGATAGCCATGGATAACGAAAGTTCGAGGCTATTACGGAAAGAATGCGCGGAGATTTTAGAATCAATGAAGGTATATCTATTTCTATTAAATCTCGAAAATTTAATTATATTACATAAATATTTGTATATCTCTTTCGCTCTCCCTCTAGCAATTTAGCGAAGCTGCGCAGTTGTATGAAAAGGCCGAATATTTCGACAAGGCTGCATCTGCATATATAAAATTGAAAAATTGGCACAAAGTGGGACAGCTTCTACCGCAAATATCGTCTGCGAAAATTAACATACAATATGCTAAAGCCAAAGAATCTGAGGGGAAATATGAAGAAGCTGCTAAAGCGTATGAAACCGCTAAGGATTACGATAACATAATCAGAGTTAATCTAGAACATTTAAATAATCCCGGTAAATATATTTTGTATCGCATTTTATTACTCCACAAGAAGATATATTAATAATATTTAAATAATATGCTTGATTGAATTATTTTATTTCACAGCTCGTAGCGTTGAAGTTGTTCAACAGACTAAAAGCATAGAAGGTGCAAAGATGGTTGCAAAATATTTCCAAAAGATGAATGACTATAATTCAGCTATCAAATTTCTGATTCTATCAAATTGTCACGACGAAGCCTTTCAATTGGCCAATCAGCACGGCAAAATGGAATTGTACGGGGAGATCTTGGTGAACACGATCGATGATACTAATGTCCGGAAAGAAGATTTTAGGAGTCTCGCGATGCATTTTGAGTCTCAGAAAAATAATCTTTTAGCTGGAAAATACTATTTCCATTCTAAGGAATATCAGAAGGTGAATTTGCAATATCTTTGCAATTAGAAATTTGCTCATATAAATAATCGTTTTAACAGAGTTTCTTTTTTAGTCTTTACGACATTTATTGAAAGCTGCGCAACTGGTTCCAGACGATGATAGAGCGATTACCTACGCCATAGATGCTGTCGCATCTTCTAAGGATGATAAATTAGCTAATCAATTGATAGATTTCTTATTAGGAAGCGATGGATTACCAAAGGTTATTATTACATCAATATCTATATATAGATATTGCTTAAAAAACAAAAGATTCTAATATGTTCGTATATTCCCCATTAGGATCCGAAATATCTGTTTCGATTGTACATGGCTAGAAAACAATATAAAGAAGCAGCTAAGACAGCGATTATAATTGCAAATGAAGAACAAGTTAATGGTGCGTATTTATATCCATGTTAAAAATAGCGTAACGCTATAGCGATGGATCTTTTTTATTTCAGGTAATTATAGAAACGCTCATGATGTCCTGTTTGGCATGTATCAAGAATTGAAGAGGAATAAGATTACCATTCCCTTGGAGATGCAGACCAATTTAAGACTTCTGCACTCCTATATCTTAGTGAGATTGCACGTGAAGAGAAGCGATCATTTACGAGGTGCTCGAATGCTTATAAGAGTAGCCAACAACATATCGAAATTTCCCTCACGTTAGTACGACGAAAACCGTTCTTCGCGACAATTAACACGAATAAATTAATGTTCAGCTTAATGATACAACGGTATATTTTACATTTCAGATATCGTACCGATATTAACTTCAACCGTGATAGAATGCCATAGAGCGGGCTTGAAAAATGCGGCTTTCAATTTCGCCGCTATGCTGATGCGTCCCGAGTATCGGGGACAGGTCGATGCGAAGTACAGCAAGAAGATCGAGGCTATTGTCAGGAAACCACCGAGAGCAAAGGATGTCGAGAACGAGGATGAGTCTCTTACTCCGTGCCCATACTGTAAGAGCAGAGTCCCCGAGACTGAAGTAACCTGTGATAAGTGTAAAAACACCATACCTTTTTGTATCGCAACGGTAAGCCCCTTATTATTTAAAAATGAGAAGAAAAATGCGCTAACGAAGTTCTTTCGTTTCTATCTTATTTATACTTATATCCTATACTTATAGGGACGACATATCGTGGAAGATGATTTTACTGTATGCCCGCAGTGTGATTTTCCAGCCATCAGAAGTGAATTTCTACGGTAAATATCACAAGAAGAGTGTGCGAGTTATTTAAGATTACCCGTTACAATGTGTTTATTCTACTAGAATCGCGGAATCCGAGGAAATTTGTCCAATGTGCTCGGAGAAGGTTAATCCCGAGGCCGTGTCGTCCGTCACTGATATCCGTCCGTATCTCGACTATCAAGAGGAGAAGGCGATTATAAAGGCTTAAGAGATTATGAAAATTAAAACATGTAAAAACCATTTTTACATATTCGAGCGTAGAGTACATTTGTTAATGTACGAGAGGTAAATAAGCTGGGCTCACGCAATTAACGATTTGATAAGATATAGAGTTTATATAAACATCAGCATTTGTGCTGCACGATTCAGAGGTGCCCTGTACTTCGCGCGAGCCTCGGACAAACGCAACGTAATTAGAAAATAGCACGGTGCCTTTAACTTTAAACAACAGCGATAGTAAATAGACTGCTCCGATTGATTTGGAAGCGACAAAGCGTCAGTATTCTCGATACAGCAGTGCCGTCCATTTTAAGTACAATTTTTATCCAAGTACAAGTAGATTATATAGGTATATGTATACAAATATATATTATATATATATATATAAGTGTCATTTGCTACGCGAGCTGCGTTTTCATGTAGATTGCCATATGTATGAAATAAAATGAGTGATCCAGATACATGATATACTTAACGAATTTACGTAACAAGATGTTAAATCGAGATTCTCTTTTTTGTGTTATTTTTTTGCACTTGAAATAAGACATATTGAATGAAAAAGAAGATTCAGCTGCAAGGACAAACTAAATTTATTTCGCGCTCTCTATATTTAAAATGAAATAAATTTAGTGAAGTTTAGCGAGAGCGAGAAAAAATGTAACAAAAAAAAAAACAAATCGAAAGAAGATTGAAGTGATTGATATTGTAATGTCAGCAGTCTACAGAAAACCTAGACGTAGAATCTTAAAGGATAAGAACCTAGTCGACACAGAGCATCAGTCGCATTGCATCCATGTTATAATTTCGCGCTCAATAATATAAATGTAATACGACAATATGTTATGTTACATTTACACTGTTGAGTGCGAAATTATAACATAGATGCAATGTGATCGATGCTCGGTATCGACACTGTCGACCGGGAAGTTAAAGAATAAGAATCTTAAAGCATGAAGTTGCATTTCTCGTTGAAAAAAGAAAGGGTAAAAGTAACCAAGATCCTGTCACAATCATAACAGTGTACGCGCTCGGTCCCGTGACCGTAATTGCGGCGGGGCTAACCTAATCACGTCGGAGCACACGTACGAGTACGTGCTCACATATGTGGAACACGTGACTCCGCGTCGTACGTAGCATGACTTTGAAGAATCGACGCGCATAATTATAGGTTTTTTTTCTTCCTCTCTTTCTCGCAAATCGCCGGGGATGGGCCGTCCCACGCGTTCGAGGCGAGAACGCGATTCTCCTTTATTATTTTCATTACGCGATTCCGTGAGCGCGAGTTTCGCGGGGAGAACGATGATTTTCCGGGCCGCGACTCGCAATCTTCCTTTCGTCCCGCGACGAATAACTGTTCCTCGATCGACAGAGGAAGAGAGAGAGAGGAAGCGAGGAACGGTACATTGATACATTCTAGCTTCGCGGAAGAGGCAAATGACTTGCGGATTGCAAACGCATGTTGGTCACCGCGATTGGCGTTCCGCGTATCTTCGATTGACGATCGGCGAGATAGATGGACGAGCGTGGCGGCAAAAATATCGTCCGAGAGGCTGAATTGCTGGGAAGCTCGTCGTTGCGATTTTATGCCGCAACCTACGTGTTGTACATTGACACCGATTACGTCAACGAACACGCGAGGATGCAAAGTCTCGACTTTTTTTTTGCCTACATATCCGCTATATCCTCGCTATTATCGGTGTATTATTAGCGCAACGAATATCGTCGGAACGGGAATCACGAGACTCCGATCGCGATGATCGCACGGACTCGAGAGAAATAAGAATAGAGAAAGAGAATTAATTAATAAATTAATAAAGAGCAAGATGTAGCTGACTACGTAATCGGTAAAACAATTAACTCTAACTCTTAATTAATTTATAATTTAATTTATAACTTTACCATCTATAATTTCTTTCTTTCGTGCCTAAAAAATATTATATAACGTGAAGTTAATAAACATTGACCTTCGGGCGAAACTGACAATTAACTTGCAATTTTTAAAATTGTTTTTGTTGTAGAAAACGAAAACACAAAATGCTGCGCATCAATTGCGACAAAAAAAAATGGAAAAAAAAACTCTTTTAATACAAATTTTCCTAAGGACAGTAAAAAAGTAGTTAAGATAACTAACTAATTCTTGCGGTAATCGAAATCACCGCGTACAGTCCGCGACAACATTTTAGCTGCGTTCCGATATTCACCGCCAGTACTGCAAATCTATAGTTTATGTAGATTTTCATTGCTGGCCGTGACGTTCAGAACGCAGCCTTTCTCGTGCGGAAAACATGCGGAAAACGACTTCCCGTGTCCCCTCCCGGCCTCCCCGCCCCGGTCTTCGGGAATCGCGTCCCGCATACGGCCCTGCGACGCACCACCGCGGTGCGGCCACGTAGAACGCGGCTCCGAAGTCTCCGTCTCTCTGCGCCGCGCGGCGCGCGTTACCCTTGGGCGGCGGACGAGGGACGCGGTGGGGGGACAAGGGAAGGCGCGCGCGCGCACGAGAAACGCGCGCACCGGTAACGCATCGTTGATGTCGCGCGATTATCGTCGCGGCGCGTCGAGAAGTCGTCACTTGTCGGCGAGCGGCGCCTAGTCGGCGATATCGGTCCGCGGGTCTCCGACGTTCCCGAGACACCGTTCCCCGCGTCTCTGTTACCGACGTACCGAGCTCGCCGAAGCCGAAAGAATCGTGCGCGTCGGCAGGCAGGCCACCACGCATACGCGTCATATCGGCGCGCGCGCGCACGCAACGCAAAGCGCAACGTACGCAGATCGCGAAGAAGAATTCGGGAGCGCGCACGCCGTTCTCGGTCTCTCTCTCCCGGCGCGGTTCGTAACCTCTCGTCTTCCCCGGACGACACTCCCTCGCTCGCACGGGCAGTCAGGTCAGTCGGTGGCTTTTGGTCAAGATGGCCGAGAAGAGCGGCTCGCCGGCCGCGGCCCAGGAACAGCAACAGTCGCAGCAGCAGCAACAGCAGCAGTCGATGTCGGAGCTTTTGACGAGCTTCATCGCCGAGATCGTCAAGAGCCCGGTGAACCTCGCCCTCGTCGGCCTGATCGCCTTCCTGGTCTACAAGATCGTCAAGACCCGCACGCGGACCGAGGAGCCCGTGCAGGAGACGAAGAAGCTGCCGAAGCTGCGCCGCGACTTCGCCATCGAGGAGCTCATCAAGTACGACGGCAAGGGCCCGGACGGCCGGATACTGGTCGCCGTCAATGGCAGTGTGTACGACGTCACCAGAGGCGCCAGGTTCTACGGCCCTGGTGAGTCGTGCCGGGCCCCCCGCCGCGCACCACGCCGATCAATTCTCGCCGACGAGCGAGCCGCGGCGCTTCTTCTCGCGCGATTTAGCCCTCCGCTCCCCTTCCGCCTCTCTCTGTCTGGATTTCTTTTTTTTTTTCCAATCTATCTCGCTCTCTCGGGTCGCTTCTTATTAGCTCGCGGCCCGCGAAGGAGTGCCCGCGATGATATCATGCGTCGCGCGCGCAAAAATATAATCGCCTGAGTCCCGCGGTCGTCATGACCAATTGTGCCTGTCCAATTGCGCCGCGATACCGAGCCGACGATAGCGCGATTTATCACGGTCCGTGACGTATGCCGCACGGCCGAGAAGGTCCCGTGCCTAAATACGTAGAACGGTAGGCCGGTTTTACGGTCAGCGAGACTCAATAATTCCGAGATTTTCGAATCGATAAGAATCGGAAAGATAATGTTGAATAGATAAATGACGATTGCAGCTGTGAGATTACTTGGGTAAACATATCAAGAAATGTCGGACGCGCTCAAACTTTCTTTCCTTGCTTCGCGTCGTCGGTGACGGTACTTCTAAGGTGCGTTGCGTTTCACGCATAATGCATCGTTTAGCCTTGCTTATCTTTCGGTAAATAAGAATAAATTATGCATCATGCGTATCATGAATGAAGCGAAATGCACCTCTAGTGAAAGTAAGGGTACGAGGTGCTCAAATATCCCTTGAAAATCTGAAGCAACTGTCCACTTGATGCTGCAAATACTTCGAAGCGTTCTTTTTCTTTCTTTCACTGAGAAGAAGGAGAAAAGGAAGGCCTCGTTGCATTTGTAGCGTCAAGTGGATCGCAGCCTGATACATCTGTTGCATAGGTGGCCCTTATGAGGCGTTCGGTGGTCGGGATGCCAGTAGAGCGCTCGCAAGGTTTGCAGTGGACGCTGCGACGGATAAGTACGACGATTTGAGCGATCTGAACACCACAGAAATGAATTCCATCATGGAATGGGAAGAGCAGTTCAAAGGTGAGCGACTCGACGCATTTCGAACGGGCGACGATGGTTCTCCCAACAGCAACAAAAGAAATTTATGTATAGAAAAATGTGCCGATTCACGATGCTAATGTGTCCATGTAATTTATATAAGAAGTGATAAAAAAGCGATCTTATCTTGACACATTATCATTAGTAGAGTCAATAGTAATATATTCTTTTGAGAATGTTATCTGTATAGGGCATTCTAATAAAAGAGTCGGTAGCGTAACGTCTTGCTGATAAGATAGAGACAAGATGGAATTTTAAATTTTTTAATTACATGTAAACTTAATATTCTTTCTAACGCAATAGTTTTCGTCTGTATGAGACAGCAAGTCCTATTTCTAAGTTAATACACAGAAGCTTTGAGTTTCATGAATAATAAATGAGAGCATGGTTCAAGGCTTTTTTTATTGCACACCGCTGTCTTAGCCTATGAATGTAATATGGAAATTTTAGATAAATATTGAGAAACGCAGCCCAATTATCTAAAAGAGCGAATTCAAAAAGAATTATTTAAATACGTCTGTTTTTTTTCCTTCTATTCTAGAGAGATACGATTACGTGGGAAAGTTGTTGAAGCCTGGCGAGGCACCGACAAACTATTCTGACGAAGAAGACGAGGGTAGCCAGCAGGAAACCGAAACGAAATCAGAGAGCTATGATTCAGAGAAGAAGACGGATCATAGCGAGACTGCCGGCAAATCAAAGAGCGATTGACCGCATGATCGTACATTGGAGGCAGAGCTATTTCAGAAGCCCACTACGCACACGCTGTTGTTACAGAAATCTTTGAAATTGTCGCTCATGAATATATTTCTGGACGTTCGGCCGAACATTTTATTACTTCATAACGATAATCGGATAAAGAGGCGAAATGCCGGCTTTTAAATGCCGTTAATGGAAGTACATAAAATACATTTCCGGAAAAAAAAAAAAAAGCTGGTGGCTACACGTGAAGACTTTGTTTGAGCGTCCATCGGTCAGCGGGCGCTCACATCTTTTAATGTTTTTATATATGTACAAAAGATTTTCTACAGAAAGTGCCGGATCAACGGCAAGTAACAACGTATATATTCCATTGTAGATTCTCGTTGAATTACGCTGTATTCCGCTGTACGACGCGCAGTTACGATACGTGCGCTCGTATCCGTACCCGCACGCGTACGGCGACACGCGAAAGCCGACATGCATTTGGAGTTTAGTTTTAAGTCTGCCCTATGGAATGTAAGTCCACTCACGTTCGTGCAATTTCGCGATTAGAAAGAACCGCGAATACCGAATTGCGGGATAACGGATCACACACGCAAAGACATATACTTTGGAATAATTGATACACTTGCGAATAATCTGATTGGCGCTCGTTGATTCCGCAAAGGCGCTAAACACAGAGTTATATTTATGTTGCATTTTTAACACGCAATCATGTATTAAACGTGTGATTACTATTAAAATGGTGAAGATAAGATCAATTCGCGAGAGAGTCTTTCGATCAAATGGATTGCATTTTTCGTGTGAAAGTTTTAATTATTGAAGCGGTGTCGAAAACGCGTGCGTCTCTAACGGTTCATTTTTACACATACGAATGTAATAAACGTATGAAACTTCTGTGCATTTTAACATTGTAAAATTTCGTTGCAAGGGCACAATAAGATGTTACATTCGCAAGTATTCGCGTACTTCCCTCGTGGCGTTGTGACGCTGCGACGCATTGATTTATTAATGCTGTTTAATGGCTTTATTCATCAATAAAATATGGTTTTGGTAAATAGTTATATTTGAAAATAAGTTTATGAATAAAGATTAATATTAGAATTTTATATATATATATATATATATATATATATACACATATATATATATATATATTTCTATATACACATAAAATGTTTGCATGCACTTCCTGTATAATTTAAATCTCCGTCAGTGTAAGTCAAATTGTATTTTACATCTTGTTGGCATTTAAAGGTGGCAAGAAAAATTATTTATTGTATACCACGCGTCGTGTTAGCTACTTGAAAAATGGTGTATATAACTTATCATGGTTAGATAGTACTGATTGTGGCAAATAAAGTTTTATTATTGTTTATATTAATCAATGGCGAAAGAGCGCACGTTCAGTTTGATCGGCGTGATGTACACGAATAATATATGGATACTTTTATTCTCTAATTACTTTCGAAAGAATTCCTCCTCTCCATTCTCGTGCAGCATCGTTATTCCGCGTTACATGGACATGTTGCTTGCCGTGATACTGCAATCTGACAAGAGCAAATGTATTAACTTTGGCAGCAGATAGAATTAAAGTTGTGATAAATTCATGGCGTTTCAATTCGTCGAAGTAAATATTAACTTTGATTACGCTAGAAATGCTAGAGATGATTAAACGTCCAACATTTCTCATAAAGATGAACACGATAGAATTTTGATAACGTCAATAATGACCATAGTAAACATTACGTGACCATAGATACACGTGTGCGCGCATATACGCTTTTCGAAATCCAGCCAATGTAGCACCTGCACATCAACCAATAGTCAGCCAAATCTCCAAGCAGACACGTGGACGGACCAAGAGCTGTCATTCTTTTTTTCTCAACTAAATTTATAGTAGAATAGATTGTCTAGATTCAGTTGTGCTGTATTTTATTACACGAATGTATTGTTCAATATAATGTCGTATTCTGACAAGAGCGAATGAATTAAGTAACTTTGGAAGCAGTTGGAATTAAAATTGTGAAAAATTTATGGCATGTCAATCATTCGAAGTAAATGTTAATTGTGCGATATCAATATATTTGTTCTTTATGGCTAAATTTTTTATTTTTCATCTCTATTATCTCTCCAATATCATATGTTTTCAAGTGCAGAAAGTACGGCAAGCGTAGGTACGAAGAGTACACTTGTAAACAAAATTCCGAACGCAAGCTGTCTATTGACATGTCTAGTATGGCGTGTTTCCACTAGATGGTAGCACAGCAATGTTATGTGTCGCTCGCTACCTGTTCGCTATTTTATCGACGTGATAATAAGATCCTCTTCGAGGATCCTGTGTCGGCGATAGAAACCCCTTCGACGACTTGGTTCCCTTACGACGACGACGGATGCTTCGCGAGCTATTTACATTTGAATTATTCAAAGCTGTCAGGCCACTCGCCACCCCCATATCCCATTCTAATCGATTAAAGCATTATGTGAATCGAGCAGTAAACACTGCCACTTTAGGGTAAGTACTATTTCATTTGTCGTGGAACAAATTTTTGTCGATTAGTCACAGAATAGAAAAGTTCTCGATTCTCCAGACATTCTCTACGCTTTGTAGTTAATTGAAAAATTTATCGAACAACAAATTAAAAATCTTGATCCCTTCTAGATTCCGGCAAGTTTTGGAGTATTCGGAAATGCGAAAAATCTCTCGATACTTCAAAACATCTTTCGGACGAAAAATGGAAGAAGGATGGAGAGCGATCGGGAGCATATATTTATTTTACAAGAATAAACTAGTTGGAAAATACAAAATTTCTAAATTAAAATAAGAGAACGTAAAAGAAGCACTGATATAATTATGATGTCAATTCTTGCTCTGATGTAAATTGCCATCAATTCGCGCCTTCTTCACATTTACATCTAAATTATTAAGAGTTGCGTATTTCCATAACATAAATGAGATTATACAATAAACGAATTGCTCGACCACTAATTCATACACTCGATATTTTAGGGTTGTAGAATATAGAGAACAATTGGAATTGTCGCTAGACAGACGAAATTTGTTGTTTTTTAAAAAAATTGTAATGAGCGAAAGATCCGAGAACATTTGCTTTGTATGGGAATACATTCGATAACGACAATATTTGAAAAATCTTCTCTGCACCCAAAAAAAAGTATTTTACGTTCAAAGTGATTTTTCCCATAATTTCATATTCTAAGCTTACTGTTTTACAACAAACACATTCCTCTTTCAATAAAGTAAAAGATACTTTTTTCTCTCTTAAGTACTCTTGTTTGTACTATTTTTCTCTTAATTTCAGAGAAATCCTTTTGAGGTCAATATAAGAGTAAAATCCTCTAAAATTTAGAGGATTCCACGTATATTAAAATTTTTTTTTTTTTTTGGGTGTGGCTATTCCTAGAGAACAAAATCTCTTTTCCGGGAATCAATGCGAAAAGAGAAGATTATCTCAATCGTCGCTCGAATTCGCACAATCATAACTCGAGAAAATCGGAAGGCCATTGATACACGATCTCGCTCCAGCTTATTTGTCTCGTGTTGCGATAATGAATCAGGAAGGATGAATATCGGTTGGCGAGATTACGAAAATTTTGGTCTCCTTATCGCGCGAGAGCGCGAAGCCAGCTGCGTCGAAGAGTAGCCGTTTCTTTTCGTGTGGCGAGATTACCTACAACCTAATGAAAAGTTGATACATTTTGTAATGAATCTAAAATTATCTATAAACAGTCTAGTGTAGGTGAAAAAAGTAATTTCGCGCTTCTTGATTTACTTATTCAGCTAAAAGCGTTATCTCTCTACAGGCTGAACGTAGGAGAGGGATTGAATAGGCAATCAGGTAGCATTCCCTTTCTGTTAACAGGAAATTATTCCGCAAACCGAACAGATAGAGCTCTCGCGATAATTACGCACTCTTGCTCAGCAAAACTATTTTATTCGATGAGTTATTCTAAGAGAGGCCAAATTTACTCTCGCGAGCGAATTTTCAAATTGCGGAAAACAACCGCAAACGTTCGGAGTGAATTTGCGGCGTGAGAATTTTTTGCGCTTTCAGGAAGCACGAATTATTAATTTCGACGTCATTTATAGATCTAACGATCGAGAAACTGACAATGAGCTATAATTTTTTGGATTGATTCCTGTCTTGCTGCGCAATGAATAAGCATGACAAACAACGAACTAAAAGATAAAAAGAAGAAGCTGATATAGTTTCTTCCCCGCGGCCTTAATTAATTTCGATAACACAACCGCAAAATGATTTGACTCAATTTTTTGAATGCTTATCAAAGTTTGCTAATCTATTATTGATTCTATCATCTATCTATTATTTGCTAATCTATTTTAATCTAGTGACTTGCGCGTGTTTCTCCATCGGCAGTGGAGTCGACATTTTTTATGAGCAAGAATCTCAGCAAGAATTTAAAGCGATAGAGTCTAATTGCAGCTACTGGTTTGTAGTTTATTGACCGCATGTCATTCACTTCGCGAATCTCGAGAATATACAGATTCAATAAATTCTTATCCAAGTTTATGAAGATTCGTTTCAATAAGAATCCAAGATAGAAACTACAAGACAGAACTACAATTTTTAACATTCCTTACGTCGTCACTCTGTTCTTACTCAACATATCGTTAATTTAATTAAGACAATGGAGCTAAATAGCATGCTTATCACATTTTTCGTACTGATAATTTCGACATACACGGTAGTTAAAAATAGCAAAATATTATTTAGTTTTAGAAATTTATTTATCCTTTATGATGTCTTATTTACATCGTGTTTAGTATACATCAACTACATATTTCCTATGAAAGGAATTTAGTCATAGGCTGAATAGCTGGAATTTACTACTTAATGCGTATTAAATATATTTCGTGTAGACTAGACCAACATTTAACCGGGTGACTTTTGTCATTTCCGCGTCAACGATTTCGCGACATGAGACGAACGAGGAACACGTCCTCGGGCTTTTCTCTAATCCCTTCGATTCCTCCGTTATCAAACAGCCCGACAATCTTTCCTCCAGTTTTTCGTCGGCGCTCGGGCATTTTTCGGGAGTAGGACGAGGTGAACGCGCGAAGCGGACACCCGGGCGATCCTTCATGGCGCACCTCGGCACCACGCGCGCGCGACGCGCGTACGATGTACACACGATACGCGAGGCGCGTAGCATCGCGAGGCGTAAGAGCATGATGAGACGGGTCGATGCACCGCGCCGCGGTGCGTTGTGTGCACGCGAGACCAGACATAAATCGCGGAGGCCGCGATGCGGCCGAGTCTCGCGCGCGCGCGCCAACGATCGATTACGCTTTTCCGGAATTCCGCGCGGCGTGAAGAGAGGCGAGAAGAACGCGCTTCGGTCCGCGCGACGCGGCGCGGCCGCGGCCCGCCTCCGCCCCAAAGCTGCCTTCGAGCCGAAGACGAGAGTTACGTAA
>VBVQ01001127.1:0-39914 GCA_011636635.1 Tetramorium simillimum
GTGTTAAAACGTTTAGTCCGAAAGCTCGTTTCCCCCCCCCTTTCCTCTTCTCTTCCTCTCCGCGCGTCCGGTTCTCTTATATTGTACTTTTATCGAAAACTCGACGGCAGTAAAACGTGCCCTCGCGCGCCCTAACCGCTTCGCTCTCTAGGCGCGATTCCGCGCGACTCCGCCGCGCCGCGAATCGAAACGCTTTGTCGCTTCGTCGACTTGCAACAAAATATTCGTTCCTCGTGGCAATAAACGACGTCGTTAACGACACACACATACACAGTGTTCCCCCTCTCCCTTGTACTTCTCTCACGCGCGCGGCCGTTACTACTGCCCTTTTATTGCCGGTAAATTACACGCTTTATTCGCCCGCGCGACGACCCGAAAGCAAACTATATAATTGAACGGTAGTTAAAACTGCGGTAGGTCAAGTTCCTCTTTTTTATTCCGGCCTGCCCGGTCCCGCTTCTTTCCTCGTCGTGCCTCCGTCGCGTTTTATTTTCACCACGTTACGCCACGTCGATACCGCGCTGGCGACACGTCGCGACATTTCCTTCCGTAATTAATCTCTATCTTTTTTTCCACGCCGTGCAGTGATCTTATCCGCGCGCGCGAGCTCGATCCGGAAGCGGTATTAATTTAATTCCGCGGAAAACACGGCGTATTAATTTACACCGCCGCGTGGCGATCCCTCCGGCGACGTCTGATCCCGTGCGGAAATACGTACGAAAATTGCGATAATGCGCGATGCGTGCGTGTACGCGACGCCGGAATTACGCTGAAATTACGCCACCGGGAGCGTAATTAATTTCGATCGTTATCGCGCGGTTATCGGAACGATTCGGAGAAGAGAAGGCGCGCGAGGGAGAAGTTCGTGCCGCGCTCTTTCTCCCGATGACACTTAAATACCGAAGGCAATAAAATTCACCACACATGCAGCGAAACAAAGTCGCGAAGCGGGTGGGGGAGAGAGGGAGAGCGGGGGTAACGGGGCTTACGAGGATTCTCTCGCGCTGCGTTTGTTTCCTACCCTTGTCCTCCTCGTGAATCCCACCGCGGCATCGAGAAGACGCCATAAATTCTCGGTTTATAATCGTCGTCGATGCGAAATTACCCGAGACAAAGATTTCTCTTCGCGCAGAGACTCTTCTCGGCCGTTTCCCTCGGGTACAAACGGTCATTTTGTTACTTAATTCCGAGACGTTCGCGCCTGTACAAGGTGGCGGCGCGGCTGGTGCGACGCGCACCGGGGATCGATGTCTCCTCGCGATCGTTAAATCCGGGATTTAAGTGACACCACCGCTGGGTGAAAATGTCGCGCAGTTTATCGTTTGTATCTCGGTACCTTTTCTCCACGCAGGGTGAGATCTTTCCCGAGATTGAAGTCGAGAAAAACGCAAACTTTGTAACTCGAATGGCCGGTCCTCCGACCGGCTTAAAATCAAGCACTAGCGGCGCGATTTTTCTCGGCGAGTATCATTGTCATCCGCACTGTCTACAAATGAAACAAGTTGAAAAGAAAGAAAGTCCTTCTAGACGACCGCTTATCCCGTCTATCCACTCAGAAAGGACTCGGCTTTAGCGTTATTTAGGACGTCATTAAGACGAAATTACTTCCCCGCTAAACAAACACAGATATCCGCGAAACAAACGCGGTGGAATCGAGCAGCGAAGCTTATTTGCACGCCGGCAAGAGGAAGAAGCGCGAGCCAAGGGCGAGGAAGGCCCCTGGCTTCTTTTATTGTTAAATAAATAATCAACTAGTTGTTCCCCGTGTTAGGCATAATTTATTAGCCTCCCTAACACCATCGGCGCCCCTTCTCCCTGAAATTCTTTCCTCTCCGTCTCTCTCCGCTCCTTCGCTACCGCCTGCTTCGCCACCAAAGCCTTCCGCGTCTCCCGTGCTCGTTTGGAGCTCGCTCGGCACATCTCTCGTGCGCGTTACAGACCGCAGCCCGTTTATTCTTCCCTTTCGCCTTTTCTGCCCTTTTTGCGTTGGTGGCTTATGCCAGAAATACGAACTCGTTTTTCTCCCCCTGCGCTTTCTTTAATTGACAATCCGCCGGTGTTCTCCAGCCCGGTTCTCCAGGTGGGAACGTATCGACATTCGCAGCGTGCACCGGCCGGCGACATCGTATTGTCTCTCCGCGATTTTTACTCTCTTTTCTCTTATATGAGGTATCTTTCGCATATACCTCTCACACCGAGTGCACATGCGTCCCACGGGTACTGCATGCACATGCGTACGCAGTTCCCGGCTTGTCCGGCGCTTCGCGTTTTCTTGCGATTTACGAGTAACAACGGGTTCCCCACCCTGACCTGGGCGCCAAGAAGTCTCATTAGAGGCTTCTTTCTTGTAAATATTACAGACGATACTCCAATCAAAATTACCAGAAAACATTCGATTTTTAAGACAATTACTTTACGTAAAACCACCAAAAAAATAAAATAAAATAAGTATTGATTATTTCATAAAATAGAATTATGGTAATTAATAAGAAATATAGAAGAAAATGAAATTATGAGATGTCTTATAATAAACCGTTCAAGCATTCTTCGACAATTTGTAGTCGATGCTAAGGCCGGGCTTCTGAGTTATAAACGCAAACATAGAGGCCCGTGTCGCGCGCCCCGGGAGGGTGGTTGCGCTAGTAGTTCCGATACCCGGGAGGATACCCAAAAAGCATACATGGGCAAATCGGTCGGACGCAACAAGAAATCATATCCTCCCAGCCAGTCCTGTTACTATGCGGGCAAGTGGAAGTTAAGCGCATGCAGAACGAAGATACAAGGAGCCGAGAGTTACGATTCCGCCGGTCGGTTCTTGCAATATTGTTTTCCTTTCTTGTCGGACGATCATTCCGTTCGTTCTACCCGTCCTGCCCTTACAACCGCATCTTTAACACTCGCGATTCTCCGGCAGGAACGGTCTTCAGCTCGGTTCCGCTCCGAAGGTAATTAAATATCTGTAGTCCAGGCATGCCAGCCCAATGCGCTACCTTAACGATTGTCTCTGGGTCAGAGGTCGGGCCGAGCGAGGACGTACGGGCACCGTGCGAGCACACTTATGGCCCTCTCTTTTAAATAGGATATACTTAGGATATATTATATATATATATGTATATACAAAACGAAAGACAGAGAGAAAGAGAAAGAGCGAGCAGCCACCATCAGCATCGTGGCGGCTATACGAAGCGGCACGAAGAATAGCATGGGAATTATTATGCTTATTAAGGTGGAAAGTAATAAATTATAGGCGGCTAATAATGGGAACCGCGAGAGGCGTAATTGATGTATGCAGAGGAAGTTGTTCTGGTCTGGCACCGTCCGCTCTTCTCGGATATGCGTGTAAACATACACCTATGTTACACGTAATATTGTACATACATCGTGTGGAAAATATTTAATGGCATAGAGAGGCCCCCGCTCTCTTGCCTTCCTCTTTCTCTCTCTCTCTCTCTCGCTCTCTCTTTCGGGAGCATCTCCTGTGGCGCGTCGTGGCGTTTGAAATTTGAAAACTAAACTGTTTATTGTACGCGCGGTACGGCGTGCGCCTCTTTTGTTCCACCTTCTACCTGCGGGAAGATCGGCAGGTTTTCCTTTTGCTCTCCTCGCAGGGCAATAAAAGTGCCAGCTATTTATTGCTAAGCGCCACCATATAACGATTCCCCGAGATGCGTCGCGGCCGTTGTGTTGAAGGAGGACCGGTGTGTTCGGAGGTCAATAAACCGATTCAACTCTTAATTAAATCTAAGACAATACCTTCCTCCCCCTTCCTTCTGTCGCTAATTAAAGCAAACAGTCGACGGCAATAAAAAGCCGCCGAGATGCGAAATGAAAAGATGCCGTAAAAGCGGCGGTTTCTAGGTTTATCGTGCCATGTAAGCGCATTCTGCGCAACAACCGGTCACAGCGACGGAGGGGAAAAAAACTTAAACTTAATTAATTAATTAATTAATTTTGTAACGTAAAAAAGTAATAGCGAAGGAGCACTCGATCACTTATTGATTCATGCGCGAGATAAGGTAGATGGAGGACGAGAAGGTGGAAAATAAAGAGAGTACGAGGGGAAGGGGAAAAAAAACAAGCGTGCCGCCGATACACGTGTGCGTACATAGTTTGCGCGATAATGGCTGCGAGCCGGGCGATATAGAGATAGCCTCGGTTAAGCTAACCTATCTCTCCGTGGCACGAGGAAGGGAGAAGGGTGGGAGGGTCGCCGGTTGGCAGGGTTAAGCATAAATCAATCAGTCTGCATTCAACCGCGAGCGGAGAGAAGGCAACCACCGGCTCGAACGTCTCGAAAGTTCACGGTGGGTGGACGTTCGGGACGTTTGTATCAACATTTCTGTTTGCACTGCGAAATATTTACGTCCCGCGCGCCGTCTCGCCCTGCCCCGGTGAGAATCCTCCGTGGTCCTCTCCCGCCAAAAGAGACAAAGAGGCAAAAGAGACACAAATGCATTTTACTCGACATACATTCATCATTCCGCGGTTTGGAAAGTACACGATACATTTTCCCCGGCAGTTCTGAAAGTTCTGCAAGTACTACCGCGTAGCCTTGAAGCGACACACCGATAATCGAGGAATTCGTGATTGACGACACCGCTTGCGTGACTGTAATGGCTCTCGATCGCGATGCCGATCAGCGCGGGAAACGATCTCGTCTCGTTTGTATCTCTATGTACCACGACAGCGGCGTCGGTAATTCGCGTTCCATTCGTAACGCAGACACCTACTCCGATGGCTGGGTATACCAGCGGCCACATCCCGCCTCTCCGCCGTGCCGCATCGTCGCTCGCGGTAATAGGATTTCACGTGAGCAGCCTCCCAAGCAGCGGCGGCCGAAAATCGCAGGAGTTTACGTAGCGAGAGATGCGGTCGCGCCGCGTTTGCAGCGACCGTGAGGTGCGCGAGGAAGGGCAGCGGAGAGAAGAGGGCAGGAGAGAACGGAGAGAAAAAGAAGAAGCCGCGAGATACAAAGAAAGCGGAGGAGACGTCGCTTGCGGCGTCGAGGAAAGTGGCGGAGAATAGAGCGAACAAAGAGGGAGAGGAAAAGACACAAAGAGGCAGCGGCAGGGGACAGGAGAGCGTCGAGGGCAGAGAGAAGAAAGAAAAGAAGAGAGAGAGAGAGAGACGTTGGGGCTCCTACAATTTTAATTAACCCGGTACCGGGCACAGAGAACCGATCGCGATCGAATCGGGTGCACGATCTACAAGGAATCTACATAAGATCCTCCACTCGCGGCTACAACTCAATCCCCTCTTTATATTCCGCGCTCGAGGAGCCCTTAACCGGGAGGGCCCCGTGGGGCCCCGTGGGGCCCCGCGCGCCAGACACCACGGTGCACACATAATCTTCGCCGTTGGTCCCGCCATGGCTCCTACGCTCCCCTTATCTCGTCGAGGATCGAAGATAGTAGCCTTACTGCCGCGATCGCTGCCTCTCCTCGCCAGCCGGGATCGGCGGGTCTCATATTGTCCTTCGTGAGGCATGTAACTTACCGGCGACAATGAGAGAGGGAGAAAGGGAGATGGTCTTTCTCGAAAAGCTCTTTTTCAGCTGCGTGCGCGCCTACTCGCCTCATGCGTAACGAGCAAATATTTGAACAATAAATGAGAATATCGCGTATCTTTAGTTTATTAAAAATAAGGCAGGTTCGTTAAAATTATTCTTTCGGGTAGGACCTCACGTCTCGTAGATATCTTTTTTATTTAAAGTGAAAACAACGCGTTAAGCTACGCGAGAAAACGCTTTGCGAGCCTCCCACTTTGTGTCTATTGACAGATCGGATTATAGCCGTAATAAAAAAATTCCAGAATTTGATTGAAAAAAATACGAAGAAAAACGTTAAATAAGATATTTCTAATCAGTCATCTAAAAAATTAGTTCTTTTCGATCGCTTTCAAGCGTTTCTGATTCTATCACTGATCCGTCTGTCTAACAAGCATCCTTTCAATAATAAATCGCGATTCTCGAGGGATTTTCACCCGCGTCGTCGTAAAAATCTACGTTACGTCTCACGACGTATTAGCGCGTTTACGAAACCCGAGCCGCGACGTAAGAGAGGATAAATAAAGAAATAAAGCTTCCAGAGATCTCCGACGTGCCTGCGAGAACATCAGAGAAATTCTCGCTCTTTTTAGGAGTGCAACGACGAGGAACTCTCAGTCCCCCTACGATACCCTCGCATCGGCCGGTCGCGTGAAAGACCCGCCTGACATAGACGAATAATATCGATAATATTCCACATCGAAGGCATCCCGGTCCGGATTGGCTTAAAACCGACGGGCCGAGCGCGCGGTACGCGTGTGTATCCGCGTGCGTGTGCGCGCGACGCACGTACGAAAGGCGGCTCCGATCTCGTGCCGACGGAGATACGGATGCACCCATGGCTGAAGGTTCGTAACACGATAGTGGCCGTATGTAAAACCATCTGGTGTAAAACGAGCTGCTGGCTCGTTCGAGTATTAAATCGGGCCTCTCTTACTCTCTTTCCGACTACTTCCCTCACGGCCCCCGTCGCCGTAGTCGTCGTCGTCATCGTCATCGTCGTTGACTGCCGCAGCTCTTTTTTTTTTTTCTTTCCTTTCTCTACACTGCAGCAGCGCCCTTTATCCCTTATCCTCCACCTCTCTTTTTCCCCGGCCTGTCGATCGACTCGCGCCGCACGGAGATCTTCGCGTCGCAACGCGCGCGCAGAATCTGTTAAGCCGACCAGCAATAACCGCCGCGCATTCCGAGCTTAACGTCGCAACGCGCGCCAAATGAACTCGTTAGCGTTCACGTGTCCGGTGCCCGCAAGTCGGCTCCTCGAACCGCTCGACCGAACGTGTCTCTTCCTATTAAAATCCGCGCGCTTACTAGGCCGACCGAGAGAGTTGCGGAATGGAAAAGAGATCGACCTCTCTCAATCGCAATGCTGATCACTCATTGTATGATGAACGAATCACGATATGAAAAAAATGCATGAAAAAAAAAAAAGAAAAGTTGAAAGATCTTTACCAAATCGACACTGACAATCGACATAAAAAAAGAAATTAAAAAATTAAATCATGTACTATATTCTTTCGCTCGTTAGTACGGCACGTTCCGGCGTTGCATCGCTCGCATTTAACGGAAACCCACGTCGGCGATGTCGTTAGTGGGACGTGGTCGAAAGGAAAGCACGAATTATGCAAGTGGATCGTGCTCGTGCACTTCGTAGCGAGGAAGGCACGGTCGTCGAGAAACTGTTCGTTAAGTCGCCGTGTCGCGAGGGTGGCGGCGAACGGCGAGAGAGTGGCGACGGGGGAGCGAGGGAACCGCGACAAGGGGACATCGGCCATGGGAGCGTCGTCGATTTCTTTTTATCGAATCTCCCCGCTTCGAGAATTTAACCGTCTCTCCCTCTCTCTTTCTCTCTCTTCTGCGAGTCGGCGGGGGCACACATGCAACCGCGAGGAGTTGTTTAAGCAACGCCGCGTCGTCGCCGCCGTCGAGGTCGCGATGCCCGGCATTCCTAACGTTAGGGCCCGGCAAAACGCATTAGTTAACGGCCCTGAAAATGACACTTTGTATCGGCTAATGGGTAATTAAAGTCCCGGGCTTACGTTTCGCTCGGAATTTATTAAACGCGCCGCTGTGAGACGCGCGACTCCGGCCCGGTACTCGACGCGGTTGGATATCGGATCGGCGGCGTTTATGGGGATCCGCCACTTAAAACCTGCGAAAACGCAGATAAGGGGACGCTCGTACGTCGAGAGCCCGCCCGTCCCGCTGAGGACCGCGATACGTCCTCGTCGGTCAGTCTTTCCGGTCTGAAAATCGAGCCGATACTCGCGCTGAGACTACATTCGATGCTAAATGTGGCAGTTTGACCTCGTATCTGACATAAAGTTTAATAACATTATAATTTTAGAGGAAAAATAATCCTGAAAAAAAAAAACTCCAAGTACGATCTCTTATGTGCAATATAATTACTGTACTCTAGATGATGTTTATATTGTGGATTCCAAGTTGATGGGTAAATCGACGTTAAGTCTGTGACGCGAGATTTTGATAATAATCAATGGTGGCATGTTGTGTTAAAACGGAAGCTGGATGTAGCCGATCGATCGACAGTTTACGAGCGAAATTGGACGATTGCCCCAAGAACTGGATTTCGTATGAGAATCTCATCGGCCCGCGATGTGCGAGTTTTTATTTTTCTTTATTGCGTGATTCGCCAATATTACGCCGAGAAACTGCGATCGTTCGACTGAAATCAACTTGACGTTGCGTGTCGTTTTACGTAGCGCTTTTTATTCGTACATTCTCCACAATTTCACCTGCGAGACATTCCTCACAGAAATCCCTCACAATTACAGTTTGCAGTTAACAATACATACCTTCGATAATACAACTATCATACACTAGCAGTAACAACTAACGACTACAATGGCAATTCGTTTACTTACGTAATGACAGCATATTGATATATAGAAATACATGCGTACACACACACTGTACCAGTTACGCGTTATCGAAAGTTTCCATCGTAACGCGATTCTCTGCGAATCGTCATTTGCAATCAAATCGCGACGACACTTCAATATCGAATAAATAGTTTAATGATTTACATCGAGATGTCTGTTATGTCGTTAAGTTAAATTCGCTTCAGTCCCCGAAGCAACTTCGACACCGTGAGAAACAACTCCGCGTGCGCCGATCTCTTTCTTTTCTCTTCCTTTTTTTTTTCTCTTCGTCTGGCGTTCCGAGATCTCGCGACGAACATATTTAATAATAACGCCGGCCGATTTATCACGCGCGTTAATGAGAAAGAAGTCGTATGCTGCACGTCATCTCGCGCCGCGTCGACTCGTTCTTAATGGATCTTGCCTACATTCATCGTGACCAATCTACGGTACAAACTCTATCTACGGCTACGGCTACGGCTACGGCGACACTTAAATTTAATCCTAACACGCCGAAGATGACGTTTTTGCGAGCGACATCTTAGCGACGGGAAGGATACATCACGCTGCTTTTTGCTCAAAATATTTACGTGAATCATTCTCGCGACGTCATTCTCGAACGATCGCTCGATTTAAGAAAATTTCGTATGGATAATATGTTATAAATATCCTACGTTATGCGCAGTTGAACGCAACGGATTGCAACACTTTGCGCGAAAGAAAAGCGTCAATAAATAGTATTGAGATATTATGTTAAAATGAACGTATTATTATTAAGATAAAAAGCAGGATGTATATTATTTTACGATACTCGTCATCGCGCCTTTAACGCTACAGGTCTTTATTTTCGAATGTCCAGCTCTCCCCGACTATTATCATTCTCATTTCACGTATCCGTGGTCTTAACGCGGTACAAGCAAGTCAAGCGCAAAGATTGAAGCGTGAGAGGGAGGCGACGCGGTAGATGAGGCTGGATAAAGAGCGGGAGAGGGGCAGAGTAGCGGGTCTCGTCGACGGGACAGGGACTAATGCCTCTTAATGTGGTTCTGGGAGAGCTGGAAGATAATGAAATTGTGGAGAGCGCCCTCAAGTGTCTTAAGAAAGCCCTGCCACTGACCTTTCTCGTAGTTGATTTGCCTCTCCTGCTGCCTCGCGTTGTCGGCCGCGACCTTGAGCAGGCCCTGGATATTCCTCAGCAGGGTCTCCGTACTCGAGACCGAGGGGTCCTGGGCGCTCTGAGATACGGCGACCGCCGCCGAGGCTATCTGCGAGTAGTTGAGGGCCTGGGGAGGACTTTCCGACCCCGGTGCCGGCAACGGCAGGTTCTCCGGCACGTCCGACAAATCTGAAAGCAGAATTTTCACGTTGTATTCCCCTGCGACGGCGGGCAAGAAATACTCCACGACGATAAATAAACGCCGTCTATTCTGTAATGCGCGAAGCTCATTTCGCGTGGAGATTCCTCCTTCCGACCAGAACGTCGTTGTCGGGAGCAAAACGTCAATGATAAATTCACCGTAACAAACGTCGAACAACGTCCCAAGTACGAGGGGCAGGCCCCAGGACTTACACAGCGTGCGTGTCTCGGAGTCGTAATCTCGCGACGACTACTTGTTACCCTTCGCCACTTTTTGATTTAACGTCAACGCGGGCGAATTAAATTCACGGATTAAACACTACACGGCGTTCCTCGGGCGATTAGTCGCGTCTTGACCGACTGGCTGTACATCATCTCGCTGTGAAACACCGGCGAGAAACAAAGTATAGTTATCGATGACCTAGCCGGATAATTTGCAGCGCTTGTATGATTATTCATGTGACATTAATATTCTTAATTAATATTATGTATCTTTCGAGAAACGTCGCGTTAAAAGTTTTCAGCGTTCAAAATCAATTTCAAACACGAAACGTACGCTGCATTGAATCGTCAACGTTATTATTATCCGCCTCTTTAATAATGAAGAAGATGAATCAAACTGGACCACCCCGGACTGAGACGCTTCTCAGAAACGTGTTCTATTCGTAAGCGTACTGACACAGATGTGGTATTTTGTCGCGCTGTCGAGGGGCCCGCGCGCACGTGGTCATCGTTCTCCAAGATCAGCGAAAAGGATCCAGCCGGATCGTCGGAATAAAGGATGCCTTATGGTTATTGCCCGTAGGGTCCCGGAGAGTGGCGGTGAGACAAGATGTCTGCGTGGGTTCCAGGCTTAAGTGATCGCTCGTGGTACCGGGGCCCACACCGTGGGCTTTAGCAGCCCGGCTGCTTTACGGCCAACGATATGTGGTTTATTGTATCGTCTTTTAATTATCTGCGCGCACCTACAACGCCACTCGGCAATCGGTTACTTATTGCTATTGGCCGATTTAATGCTCAGCGCACCTTCGGTGCCGGCACCTTTTGATAGGGAAACGCATTGCCTCTTCTTGCGGTTCGATCCTTCGCTCTCCTAAAATCGCAATTTTTTTTCTTTTTTTTCTTCTCAACATTATTCTCAACGTTCGATTACACTTATATCTTTCTACCGCGAGCCATTACAATTATCAGGGCGAAAGTCACTGTTCCCTCGGAATCTTTTCGCGACGAAGGGCGCGTGAAATCGTTCTTCGCCCTTCGAATCTCTCGATGAGAGCGCAAGAAAAATACCTACAATCAGAAAGGCGGTAAAAAAATTCGTCGACACGCACTCGTGGAATCTGTCCGAGACTTGAAAAAAAACCTCCCGATGAAACAAACGAACACGGATAATCGGAAATGGTCGAGATGGATTCGGCGAGGAGACCGTCAGACGCGAAATCAACGACGAATCGATGGTGAATCCGATTCCGAGAACGAGAACGAGAGATAGTGGCACGTCTCATTAAATCAGAACTGCATTCCACGAGCATGTACACTCCCACGGGCGTTCGACGTGGTTCTACTTCGATCACCCGCGAGCATCGTGGGTAAAGTGTACCCATGTATCGCGTACGACACGCTGCGAGACACGGATTTGATCCTCTCCCTCCCCTCCTCGCCGTACACGACCCGCACCCGGAATTTATACGTCTAACTCGCGTATTTCGTGGAATTTACGGGCCCACTAATTCGAGGGTATACGCGGGATCCCCTAATTTTGCGGTCCCCGACGTTTTCCAGCCCGGTCTCTAGCGGTGCGAAGACCGAACGGTGGATAATCTTATGAATTCTTACGGTCCAGTATCGTCACCCCCGTCGAGACTACCATATCTCGATTCGTCCGTAAATCACACGTGACCGCGCAAGGCGCGCTTTCTCCTAACGACTCGGCCCCGATGCACTAAATCGCGGCCCGAAAGAAGCGAAATTAATTAAGACAACGCGAGACGATCAAGCGCATCTTCCTTTTTCTCTTTCTTCTTTCGTAGGAAACGCATTCGTAACGCGAATCGATCCCACGTACTGGACGCGACTTTACGAGCAGCTCTCGGGCCCCATTAATTGGACCGGCCAATTAACATGCCGGCGCGACAATGGTCGAGTAGATTAGAAATCAAAACGATTATGACGCTTCGATGAATCCGGAGCGCCAGAACAAGGCAGGGAAGGATAGCGGTACAAAGATCAGACGGAGATTCGATCTCTCGATCCATCTTTCATTAGAAAAATGAAACTAAATACCGAAGATACGAGTCTAATGATCGCTTTGCCCCGACAGTGATGCTTCTTATGCGGATATCGTGCGATTTTCAGGATATTCGTCAATAAAGGAACAAGTCCATTCAATGTCGCGAAACACACACGTTTGATAAATCAGTTGGAAAGCAATAATTATATTTAGTATTTTTACGAAAGATTGTTTTGTTTAAAGCCGAGGCAATTAAAAACGTTTGTATCTACTCTGCGGCTTGGCAACCGCTGCGATGCGTTTCTCAGAGCGCGATGGAAGACGAATCCCGAAGCGTCCCTCGCGCTCTCTCGGTAGAGATGATGGATGAGAGGCCCTGACCCGCCAGTCGTCTAGAAGAACTCGTCTTTAAACGCGGCGTGTCCGGCAAAATCGATATAATTATTTCACGAGCATGAATCCTTTCTATCTCTCCCTCTCGCTCCTTCTCTCCCTCGAATCAAAATCGTCCTTCCGACATTCGTCAAACGTTAAAAGCGAGAGAACGCATTTTATCGCTCGATTTTAATTGATTGCCAGGCACGAAGGATCTCTCTCTCTCTCTCGTGCTGATCGCTTTATCGGAATTATAAATGACTGACAACTCTTTTCTGTCGCTTGCAGTTGAATCGTCTCGCATATTCAAAAATACATACCTTCGTCCTTTTCATTGTCGTCTTCGAGGTCCTCCGACAAATTATCGTCCTCTTCCTCGTCGTCTTGAGAACGGTGCGACGCGCCCGCCTCGCTTCCGGACTGCTCGCCCACGCTTCCGCTTCCCGCCGTTTTTGACAGATTTAGAACCGGGCTGTGACCGTTGGAGGACCCTGAAAATGGACGTTGCGGCAAAATCAATTAAAGATTCACACAATTCGCATACCTGTCGAGTTAAAGTATCCCTATCCTGCATGCGATGTATATCAGAGTCGGATTGACATCGCGGCCGTGTATCCACTTGGCACGATAACGCTGGAAAGCGGCGTCAATCTTTCCCGGAGAACGTTTCGGTTACGAAGAACGAGAAGCGCGTCCATTGACCGGACTGACAAGTTGATGGATTTTATTTACCGCCGCGCATCCCCCGTTTAGACGAGAACAAGCGGACTATCCACTCTCCGAATCTCCCCCGCCCGCCCCGGCGTGACCGCCTCTTTCTCTTTCCGCATCCCTTTTTCCTTGCCCCGGCCGTCTAAGCGCGCCCGCGCGCGTATTTGATATCCCAGTATTTTAATCCTGACATAGATAGATACTGTTTGGGCAACGGTCGTCGGCGCTGACGCATTGCTCCGGGGCCACTCGTGATCTCACGAGTACTCCGAACGGATACTCGTACGTGCAAGCGCGATGGTAGGGACCGGCGCGTCTCGGCCGTTCGCACACGTACGCGCCCGGAGCGCTGTGTATCTCGTTGGCCGTTGAAAGAGAAGGGTCGCGGTTTTCTCGGCTCTTCCCCGGCCCGATCTAATGAATCGTACATCCTTTACGTTAAATTGACTTCTACACCGGCCGGCCGCCGTTGAAGACTGAGAGTCCCAATTGAAATCCACGGCGATCGAAAGCCTCTCCTGCGTGAAATGTGTCTTTGATCTCACAAATCTAACTGCGCATTTAAAGTACACAAAATACGATCGACATTTGCATTCGTGCGCGCGGACATTATTTGACAGGTCGAAAAATGCGAAGAGTAGATAGAAGTCGAAATGTGTCGTGGGCGAAGGTGGGCCCGTCGCGGAAGATAAAGAGTTCCATCACACAGACGGATTATAATATTATAGGGAATCAGAAGAAGATGTAGGGCCGCGGCCAGGACGTAACCCGATATCGGACTTAATCTCCGGGATCCTAAACGTCCGGAGCGCTCGTCGTTCGACCGTTTCGCGGACACACACACACACACACACACACATACACGCGCGCGCGCGCGCGCGGACCCAGAAGGGAAGAACGAAAAGGTAGAAATACAGAAAAGAACGAATACGCTCGGACTCTCGGACCGCCGTGCCGTGTCGCGGTCAAAAATCTTTCTGCGCCGCTTGACTTCGAGTCCGCATCGATCGACCGTGTTCCCCCGGGGAATTCTGACGATTAAGGATCTCGCGTTACATACTTAATCCATGTGACAGGCGCTATGGTAGGCAGGTAGGAATACGAGAAACGGCATTAGAAACTATAATGCCTACGACGCGGTATAACTCATGGCATTCTTTCGGAAAGAAAATTTTCTTTATTGGACACATCGAATTAAAATATTTTAGATTTATCGATGTACGGCTTGATTAATTGCAAGTCGATATTACATGCAAATGGAAATTAATTGCCATCAATTAAGAGTCATTAAGCTAATATAAAATTAACAGTTAAATTGTAAGTTGATAACAAACGAAGCGAATCACATTAATCTTTACATATAATTTATTATATAATTTTTAAAAATTATAATAAATGTGATTAAGATGGAAATATCGAGCATGCACACATATCTGCTTGTGTAGACTTACCATTGTGCGAGCTGAGATCCCTGGGTTTGTGGTCCAAAGCCAGCGCTCTCTCGGCGTCGCCCCTCTCCTCGCGGAGCCTGCAACAAAGAAGGAGAGAGAAAAGAAAGGTTTCGTATTAATCTGGGGGATTTAAATCGACCGAGCGCGGAGGTGGACTTCGCCGCTACGTAGGGTATTAATTAAATAATTATTCTAGTCGCTGGGCAAGGGATCCGCGTAGGAAGATAAGTACCGGTCTCACACCGCGAGACGGTCGTATCACTGTACACTGCGCATTATCGTCCTTAATCGCCTTGTCCGTCGCGACACGCACCTCGCATTTATTTAACCTACCACGAAGAAGAATCACGTTTTATGTCGCCAATGATAAATTGATCAAATTCAAAGACGTTTTTAGAGCGAACCTATGAACAGGTGAAAAACATAAATTTTAAAAAATGAAACGAGATTCCGCTCTTTCTTTTTTCATATTTTATTTCGATTTCCTCAGATATCTCAGTTTACGAGGTCGTCGTTCGTTAATGCGGCCCCGCGGTTTTTCCGCTCCCGCGCCAGCACAAGAAACTTTTAATCTTAGCTTTATATTGTTTGGCACTCGTGCCCTCGGGTTCCATCATGGCTTATCCAGAATCGTTAAGATTTCTGTCTCGATGTTGCGGTTAGCATTAAGAAGCGAGCGGAATCGAGCAGTTCCCATCGTAAGCCGCGGGAAACGAGAAAGATAAAAGCTTCGTACAAAATTACATTTTAACGTTGTTCCTTCAACCACGGAAAATGTAATTGATCTTTGTTGGCAGATTCATCGCAAATCGCGGTTGATAGAATGATTAAGGATTATTAACACCACTGCGAAGAAGCAACCTAATTAATGAGATTATTGCTTCTTCGAGATAATATTATCTCTCGGCGGAGAGAAAATAATTTTCGAGTGACAAAAGTTCCGTAGTACGAGCACTTTGGCCAAGGGACAGATTCTTTAATCGCGCGTAAAGAGTTGAGGGCGAGAGCGACCCTCGGCGGCATTGCCGCGGAAAAAGGGGAACGCGCTCACCAATGCCGTGGCTTTTATCACCAAGTTTATGGCGGAGGTCATCGTAGTCGCGGATTTATTTTGCAAGAACTCGAGAGAGGGAACGAGAGAGAGGCAAGTGTTCCCCGAGTGATTAGATTCTTTCACCGCACTGTGTATCCGTTTCTCTCTTCTCATTTTCTCTGCAATCTCTTTCTCTCCCTCTTTCCCATGCGCCTCATGCCTCCTCCATTTTTTTTTTCACTCTTCTCGTACTCGCCAAATTATTCCCCGAGGTATACTTTTTCCAGCTTCGGTTCAGAGCTGCGGTTCGGAAGAGGGGGGATGGGGCGACTCTTTCGCACCTCGAATCGAACCGCGGACCATTAAGTAAGAAGTTAATATCATTAAACATAATATTGGGCGCATCTGGGAGCCGCAGAGCACTTACCGACCCCTCCGTCCACCCCCGGTCCCCCTGGCCGCCGCCACAAAACCCTCCTGTCTCAGACCCACGCTTCGTTTCTGCACCGCGAACTCGGTCCCCCACACCCTTCATCACTCCCACTCGTCCCTCTGCAACCGCTTCGCTCCTTTTCGCCCCCCGCTCGCCTCCGAGCCCCCACCCTACCCTTAATTTTTTAATGAGAAAATGCTTTCAAAGAGCCGGAGAGAAATACTGTGTCTACGAGCGATAAGTTACGGCAGTGTTAAGGGAAACGGAGAGAGCCTTTATGTGCGCACCTCGCAGGCCGCAAAATGTAAAGATTCCCCGACTGGAAAGAGACGAGAAAAGAATATTTCGTCCTTATGATCGAAATGGCCAACGCAGATATTACGAAAATCTAACCGTAATATAAAAGGGAGAAAAAGAACGAGAAGTTCCATTGAGCATAATCACGGCTCGACAAGACATCGCCATTGGACGTTCGAATATTGTAATGAATTAATTTCGATGATAATTAAATTTTAATTGGTAATACGAGTCCATTAAGACAAAAAGAGGTAACCGGCAGTGAACTTGGTCCTGTTTCTTTGCGCGTGATCTAAAGTCCGCTCCCTTTCGAAATCGTCGCTAATCTGCGGAAGCAAAATGGCAAATGGGGGAGAAGAACTTGAGAGAAAAAAGGCGTAGGAGCGAATGGGGGGCAGGAGACGCGGGGACGCGCGAGAGAGCGCGGAGTCGATTCATTTAGACGTCGCGGCCTCGCAATAACCGGCAACGAACCGAGGTTATTAAATTTGTAATTAGTCGAATATTACGTTCGACGTCGCGGCGCGCTCTCCGTGTCTACACGTCTACAGTTACGGCGTGGCGCGGCGTCCGTGCCGTGCGTATCCTAGCCGTGTACGTGCGCCCGCGTATTCGCGTGCGCGAATACGTTAATGCGGGTTTCATTATGCGCGCGTAATACGGCTCCTACGCTCACGGATCTCCACGATACGCGAATAATTAGTGATCGTGGGCCCTACCTCAGCCGGGCGCGGGGTTGCCTCGCACGCGGAGAAGAACCGTTTCCTCGACGAGGAATAACGAGGCGCCGTATCCACCAGTCGAAATTACAGCCTCGTTAGCCCAGGAAAGGGGTGTAGGGCTGAACGTTTATATTAAATTCGGCTGTGCGTCGTCGCGATTATTAATTCGTTGATAAATAATCGCGGCCCGGCCGCTCGCCCACGCTTTTGCGTGCCGCGAAACTAATAAGCCGCGCCGAAAACGAAAGCGCGCGCGCGCACCCTTCTGTATCTTTAGCTTTAATTTTGAGTTAGTAATGATGGACTCGGCGGGGATTCCCTATCCGACCGTTCAGAAACGGCCGCCGCGAACAGCAGGAGTTCATTAAGAGACGGCGAGGTTTCCGAAGGCCGAGAGAGACGAGGCCACCGGAGAATTCTAGATCATTTCGCGAAATCGGATCGCACTCGCGGATCCTCACTGGCGGAGAGATTATCTCACCGTCTCGCGAATCCAACGCGAGCGATGCGTGGAGCAATCCGATAATGCGTCCTACCCTTCCTTTCTCCTCCCCCTGGGGAGGGATCCCGCCTCTCGGTCATATTTTTCCGATCGGCATTCCGGGGAAACGTATGTTTTTTCGGCCGCTTTGACGTTTTCGATCAAAACGGGACGCGCGACAAACAATGGGGAGGGATTTCGTTCACGTCCACCAAACGCATCGTACGCATAACGCATCCGATAATGATGATAGCAATTGTAATTTCGGCACGACAAAGGGCCTCTATAAAATGGCGAAGGTATGTCCCCGCGCTCTTCGATCCGGGGCGGCCGTCCAACAGCTTTTTTAATAAACGATGCACGTGCCATCGGCGTTCCAGCATTCACATACGCCAATGAATTTTTATCACGACGCGTCGTCGCATGTCGCGGCGTGTAAACATTTTTTTTTTACCCTAAATCGCGAATCCCCAATTATCCGCGCGTTTATCCCGTTATCGAGTAACGGGAAGCCCCGAACGTCGTAATACCGATCGACACACTATTACATTCATAACTACCTGACGAGCGAGACGAAAATATTTTAGGGACGTTGATTGAAATGAAAATTTTAATCACCGTCAAAAAAATTTCAGTCTACTTTGCATACTATAAATTCTCAGGAGGTGCGCGGAAATAATTCGTAGTATCGGAATTAAACTGTTGGCCGGATTAAAAAGTACACCAGCTGATACCGACTCGATGTGAAACTTCGTAACCGTGTGTTAGACTTAAATTCTCTACATCAAATTAATTTCGTAGGAAGGCAAAACGTTTTCTCCCGCGCGCGTACGTATCTACGAGGGTCGCTTCTCCTCGTAGATATTTCGACCAAGTCGAAATAATAAACGACTTGGATCTGCGAGAAGGGTGGTAACATGATCCAGAACGCCGCGCTTCTGCGAGTCCGGGAGTGAAAATTTCACCCTTAGGACCGTGTCATTCGAGGCGAAAGGGGTTCCGCGGCTCTCGTAACGAGTGTCCTCGTTGCAACGCGATCTTGAAAGGATTTCTACCCGTTGCATTGCAAGACAGTGTTTTCTGAAATGTCGTGTTAATCATCGTGCAAATTACAACCGAACAAATGGCAAATTGTAGCCTGACCCCCCGTTAAATCGTTCAATTATGAATCAGAGAGGAGAACTTGGAGCTCGCGACGCGCGTCAATTTAGCGAGAACGCGATCTAATTCAAACAAACGCAAGGGCAAGGAAGGAAAAATGAGAGACTTAATTCGAGAATGCGGCGAGACCATAAATTATTTTGGGAGATTCCCCATTGACGCGGTACAAGCGTCGAAACTCCGGTTTCTTCGCGCGAAGGGCGAATCGTAGGGCGATGGACTCGAATTACAAACGATGCCGTCGCCGGCAAAAAGGGCCGGGCGTCCTATCCTCTGTGTTCTCCGTCAGATCCTTACAGATATTATCCGGCATATCGCGAGAGACGGACAACATTTATCAAACCATGCGCAAGCCGTGGAAAGCCCTTTCCTCGAATTCAATCAGCGGATGCCTGACATTCCACGGACGTCAATAGGGTAGCTGGAGTAAGACGTTCGGCCGTCTGACATTAGTTTCCGATTTTCTTCGATTCTATTTCGAAGCTGAATCTCATAGAAAAATCGTTACGTTTCGAGAGTATACGATGTACAATTAAATTCCACATTGTTGTAAACGCGTGATTAATATTCATCTCTTTTCTCGTTCGTAAACAACTGTTATGTATCCATAAAAGCGAAAAGTTTCAACGGATTCCTTGACCCAAAACAAGAAAAAATTTTTCCGTAAACACGCGCGCCCGATCCTCAACAATAGCATCCGTACGATATTCATGTAGTATGCCAGCGGTATTGAATAAACGCTGAATGTATCTCTAATAAACACTTCCCGCTTCGGAATTTGTCTATCGGAAAATAATCGCCGGTATTCGGCAACAAGAGAGCAGCGCTATCGCAAAATCCATAAACATCATATCGGCATTTTCGTGCCGGATATAGTATCAAGTAACTGACGTACTGCACTTTACGCTATACTTTCAAGAATGCACAGGGACGTACGTTACACGATCACAGAAACATACAGTTCAAAAATATCCTTATTGAGATTAAAAAAAAAATGACTCGCAACACTCGGTACATTTTTTTTTTACGTCACTTATTCCAAGTGCCCCTCTGCATTTTTCTAAATTAGTTCTCACTTCTCCAGACCCTCGTCGTTTTGACTGATAGATCCAAGCGGTGGTCACGACGCAATCGTACGCAGGCTACCGTAGCTAACTCCATATCAATTCGCGTGTATTCGCCCTCGCGCCTTTCCGCTCGTAACGAGTCATGATAAATGACACGAGGCCCGCCGACGATTGAGATTAATTTACCAGCGCGCGTCTCGCGATTGACTTTGACGGCTGCACACAATTCCGAGATGGTTTTCACGGCGGAAATCACGGCCACTCTCTCGTAACCTCGCGAGGTTCCATTCTCGCTTTCTCGATCTTTCACGATCCTCCAAAATTGGTCCGATTATTCGAGCGGGGCGAAATAAGAACGAGTGGTCGGAATCGCGACAATGATATTGATTCACGACGCACAAAGCCGCGTCGGCTGGAATATGATTCTGACAAGAGTCCGCATTATTTCGAGAAATCGATGAACGCAGCATCTCACCGTGAAAGGAAGAGGAGCGGAAGATTGGCGGCGGCTGCGGCGATGGCCCCTCCTTTCGTTCCGACGAACCGGGCTAATTATGTATCCCTTGCGAGACCCCCGCGGACAGGAAATGAGACTCTACCCCGAGTTCCTCTATCCGCTCACGTGTATACATATATATGTAAAAGGATACGTTCACATTCACGCGAGCGACACCCCGCGATATACGTGCATATATCCCACCGTCGTGGCGCGACTTGGAGCTCGGGGCTCCAAGTGGAAACGCAGTTGGATTAAGCCCGGCCGAGGGGGATCAGATACGACGGCGGCGATAACCTCCGACTTTATCCTCGCGCGGGACAGCGGTTTAATTAGACGACGCCTGAGATTCGCCTAGAAATGTTGATTGAGCTAAATTGTTTCCTCGGGGGTATGCACCGTCTTCGACGTCGCCCGGCCGCGTTTTCCCTCCTACCGGCAGCGGGGGATACTAACCCACGCGTTCCGGGGGTGCTAAGGAGACAATGCTGATTAAGCGACGAGATAACCGGCTGTTTAGTCAAACGACTCTCGGACCGTTTCGACGGCCCGGTCGTTTCGCCTCGGATTTCGACCGGGAGAACAGAAGCTTGTTAATTCATTCGTCCTAGAGGACAATCTTGCCGGGAAGATTTTGCATAAACGGGTCACGATAGTCCCTCGCGAGAATGCTGAATGCTCATTCGTTTCGCATTAGATACGGGAAATGTAAACGAATGAAATATACAAATGTTGATGTTAGCTACCAGCATGTCACGATGATGCGTTGACGACGCGCGGACAGGAACGTTAATGCAGAAGAGGTGATAACTTTTGGGAAGCAAGCGCTTAAGCGGGAGGACGATCTTTCTGTCATCGGTCCACCGAGAATCCGGAGAGTACTCGCAACCGCTGGCGTCGGGACGGCAGTTAGAGTGGAAATAGCAGGACGGGGCGTAAGGCGAAGAGAGAGAGAGAGAGAGAGAGAGAGAGAGAGAGAGAGAGAGAAACGATGGTATCTCTTTCGTTAAACGCGACCCACGCAAGCTTCGCATCGAATCGCCGTTTCGCTCGCGGTTCCACTCGTCCTCGCGTGTACGCACGCAGCGGCCGGACCGGCCGGTCGTTTACACGTGCTGCTACATGCGAGATAAGAAGCCCGGCTAATGTTATGCGCCTCGACAAAACGACTGGCGTGTACTCGAAAATCTATAATCAGCCTTCTGAAACCTTCTGTTGGCGAGATCGACGATATGTGCACACACGCATGCCTCGCGATTTCGAATGTGTTACACGCATGGGCGTAATTAACTGAGATTTTTGCAAAATATAAAAAGCTTAAAAGAGCCGCAACTCGTCGAACAATTTGTCTCGTCAAAGATGAAATAAATGCGAATAAATTGTACTTTGGGAAGGCTACGTTTGTACATGTGGAGATGACCCACGGGTTATGAGAGTATGAGAGTAATCAGAATAACCGAATAATATTCTTACGTAACACTACCTCCTGTTAATATTTAATGTACTGTACAAACGACTGGACAGAGCGATAGCGTCAGCGGAGAAGATATTAGGTTTCCGTAATAAAGTGTAATGCGTAAGACAAGCCCCGAGTAGAGAAGCTCGTTAACAGATAGCACTTTGAGTGCACCGGTACTATGCGTCATACATCAGAAATGACGTTCGGGGGTATGCGAAGTAGGGGTGCCTAGAAAGGGTCTGAATTATGAAACGGACCCGCCCGATTCTCGAGGAATGTGCCTCGACGTTGCCGCTAGGTATGTGTAACGTGTACGTGCGTGCGCGCCCGTGTAGCCGTGCCATCCGCACGTACGAGTAGCTTAAGCAACGCGTAACACGGCCAATTTGTATTTTAACGAACCGCTTTTTATACTCGCCGCTTTTATGATCTCTCGTAAAACACTAACCGTGGAAATGAGAGAACGCCAATCGCGAAACTACGATCGTTACCCGATTCGTCCGTTTCTCTTCCTGTATTATTTAAGGCGCCGCGGAAAAGGACGCCGCGCGACGTCGAGGAACCTCCAGCACGATTCTCCCGTCAGTGTTTCTTCTCCTACTCACCCCTATCACCCCTACCACCTCCCTCGTCATTTCGCGGATGTGAAAGGGCGGCTCTCTCGCCGCGGCTGATCCACCCCGTGTTCCATCATCGCCCGCGCGAAAAAGCCTCGAGAGCATTTTTCAATTCTCCGCGAAACTTTACGATAGGCATCTTCCCCACGAGAAACGTGCTCCGCGCGCGCGCGCGCCCGGGAACATTTGTACATAAATCTGAAAATTATGACCTACGCACCCTGCCTCTGCGCGTCCTACGTCTCGCACCATCCCCATTGGAAAGCAGCATCGGGGGCATATGCCTGCCAACGCGTAACGGAGAGATAACCGCGGGCCAACCCCTCGGTCTGAACAACGCGACTGCGGACGCACGCACGCACGCACGCACGCACGCACGCGTACAATTCGTGTACGTACGAGCCTGCAATCTTGGATGCGTGTACGCCGCGGCGCGTCCTCGTTCTGCCAATGTCGTCCATAAAGGCCGATATAAATTAGAATCAGTGGAAAATAAAAATCACTTTCCAGCTACGGAAAAGCCGGGGCTCCGTGGATCGTTCGATTAAGGGCTATCGATGGTCGTTACGGGATTTCTCTTCTTCACGGCGACAGAAAAAAAAAAGATACACAGATAGACAGAGGCCGGCAAGGGCGAGAAGGGACAGAGAGAAAGGGAGATAGAGCGTGATAGGGCTTATCGCGGTTTCGGATAGAGTCAATCTGCGGGGGTTTCACGCCGCGCCGAATCGCCGGGGCGTTTTTACCCCAATTCCAGTCCCTCGTGGACTTTTTTTTACGTGCCCTAACCCGCCATTGCTTTCGTACCACTTTCACGCGAAAGTAGCGGGAGGAACTCCGTTTCGTAACGTGAAAAAAAAATCTTCGATATCCTAAGGAAAGTAGACTATACGTCCAAAGACTTGTGTGTATTTGTGAGCCTTATCCGCTATTCGGATTTATGTCGTACGAAATGGCATCAGAGTTACATCATTTCAATATACGAGAATATATGAAATATATGAGAAGCTGATAAGGCGGCTGAACGTATCGGCAGATTAATAATCTCTTTATTTCGAAAAGAATTCAATATCTGACGATCTTTTGCGCAAAAAATAAAGAATATATGATAAGAAATTCCAATCGCAGAAGATTAAAATCAACATCGACGAGCGAGTCTTCGGAGAGATCATTGAAACTTTGGACGTGCTATCGATTAGACAGTACATCAGAACCACGTGCGCGCACATAAATAATTCCATTCCGATTTACCCCTTTTCGTATCGTCGCCCCGAGGCCGAATAAAATGGGCGAGATGCAGGCGCGCGGAGGGGACCGTCGTAGCATGGCGCACGATTCTCTGTTCGACGTTCGACGGCGATAAGTCTCCGCCGTTCGATCGCTCCCTGGCTTTCCTGAACGCCTCGATGCTCAGCCGGCAGGCAAAACGCAAATAAACTCACAGATACCGACCCCCTTCGTCGCCGATGCCGCCAGCCAATCCGCCGTACTTTACCCTCCGCCACCCCCTGCGTATGCAGGGGATATTCAAGAAAAATATACCGTGAAAAAAAATTGAAAGTCACGGTACAAGGGATGATCGCACGCGCGACTGACTTTTTGTTCTCGCGAGGCGGGCATATGGAACGGAAAAGTGCTCTTGTTGATGTCGAATGTCCTTTTCCAAATGTCGAAACCAATATCTTTTTTTCAGATCAATTTTCAGTATAATCACAAGTTTTTTTTATAATTTGATCTCATCGAAATTATCATACCGATTCGATATTAATCAAATTTTGAAAATTTTTAAGTTTAAAAAAAATTTCTAAAGCGAAATTGATTAATACATGGATGATACGATAAGCCGTTGGTGATATTCTCATCTCGCTTTCTGGATGCGTACGACGGCATACGTAGGTGCAGGCGACGCGTGTGCGAAAATATACGCGTAAAAGGGCCTTATCGGGTTTGCGCAAGAATAGGATTCGACGACGCTTCCGAAAGCCATAACCGAAACGGTAACTGCCACCCTCTGACTGATCGAACTTATTCTTTTCCTTCGCGACCCCCCGCTCTCGTCGCGCATTCGAGTTTCAGCGATAATATTTGGCTGAAAGGGCGGAGGGGGTCCCGGGATGGCGGCCGCGTCATTTTTCTGGAAAATTGAATAGACAAAATCGAATATTTGCCTACTCAACCGACGATTCTCTCCCTATGTCAATTCTTCGATGGAAATCGTTTCGAGAGATAGAGAAAGTGGCAAGATAGCGGCGGAAAGATTGGAATCTCCGCAAAAGGCAACCGAAAAGTAATAACCTCGCTTCGTTTAAAGGCACAACGCGCCATTTGCAGTTTCAGGTTCGACATTCGGCCCTCGTGGTACACGTGATACAAATAAAAATAAAAGAGACGGGCACTTAATCACCGTTTATTAGCACCAAACAAGATGACACTCGCACCCTCTCGCCTCGCACCTTCGCGCTTTCTCATCAGCCTACGCTTAATTTCTAACCCTTCCGCGCCATCCAAGCGAGCGAAGGGAAGGTGGGAGCGCCGGGAGTATATTAAGCGACACTCGGAATTACAAATAACAAATTGCAATTTGATTCCCCGTGCGCCGTGCTCGTACGGGTGGGGCGTTTCCGCAGGGCCGAGGGCGCAATTTATCATTAGTCCGCCGACAATTTGGTGACGGCGATTCTCCGTTCTCGCAGGGAGAGAAGGATGTTGCTCGCGCGCGAGCGTTAAATACGCTTTACCGCTTACACCGTCAAAGTATCGACACGTAGCGCGTTTCCTTTCTCAGACTCAGATTTACTTTCTACATTAATCGGGATATCGATATCTCGTTATTAATTTGCATCGATATTAATTTGCATCGACTTGTTGCGCAAACTTCTTCCGCCGGATTATCATAACCAGCAGGCCAACTATCATTATTCCTCAGATTCGCAATCGAAAGGAAACGAGCAATGTGCACACGAGCGACTGGCGTACCACCTTCGCGGCGAAAAATACGGCGAATCGGGAGGTGGTTTCTCGCTTGGAGTCATCGCGTACTGGGTGATCCCGAATAAACAAAACCAGGACTAAGCCGGTGGCGGTGAAGGGACCTCGAAGGACGAGCACACGATGGGTAGGTGGAACGGGAGGGTGAGACAGGAGGCGGACTGAAGCGGTTTATATGGCTACATGGCTAAAGGCGCATCCCCCGAGCCGTATCGATCGTTGACTTTAAAATTCAAAGAGACCGACAATAGCTTCCCTTTCCGACGGGCCTCTGTACTACAATATCATATTCCGTTCCTTTCGTTTCATTGTCTGGTAAAGCCTGCGCTAATAATAAAAGATTGCTACCCTGGAAGCTGTGCCCATGGAGAGGGGGAACAAGGAAAAATGCGAGAAAGAGAGAGAGAGAGATAAGATATGAAAGATATGACCGGCAGAAGAAGAAGAGAAAGAGTAAGAGAAAGGGGGGAGGGTGGCAGGATCTCGGCTCGGAAAAGTCTTCCCAACTTCGGTGCTACATCATCCAGATAGCCGACCCATAATGCTCCGGTGAAAAGTTCGTCGAATTCTGTGTGAATTTAATATGCCGCGCACGACCGTCCCTTTGTGGCGCCTTTGTTACGCCACTGTCATTGCGCCACGTGCCGGCCGATTTAACTGCGATTTACGTTCCTTTAACTCTAGTTAACACGAGTTATTTCGAGTTTGCACTCTAAACTATTAACCGCAAAGAATCTGTTTTTTTTTTCCTTTACACAAGAGTAATGCATTATTTAAGAGCATCTTCGACTCAAAATTCGGCAATGTGGTTGCGAAAAACGTAGAATGCTAGATAACGAGTTAAGAAGGCGAGAGGCAGAGATGAAACCGAAAAGGGGGAAATGGTAGACATTCTTCTGGCAAGAAGCAACAATAAAGCCCGTTCAAATTACATAGGTAACGAGGATAGAAAACGAGATATTTGTACGGGAAGAAAGGGAGACGATATAGCCGGAGGGGACGTAACAATGGACGATCATATTAAATCATAAATGTAAACGAAGATAGGGCGGTGGGATGAGAAAGACGGAGCTACCGCAGCCCCGAATAATGAAACTCCTCGATGTCCGATCAGAGTCAGGAATATGACCGTGTTTCTATATCTATGCTTTGCTACTTATTCGTCGCGATGATAGTTATTTTATCGACATGTATTGAATAAAACTTTTTTCCTCACGCTGCGAAATTAATTAATTTGAACTGCTGTTGAAATAAAACATCTCACGTTACCGTAAATATCGCCAAGGTCAATATATTGTAGTCTGCTGTAGCCTGTTTTGCAGTAACAAGGTTCTCTCTCGTGTGTGTGTACCTTGAGTGTACATTGTATGAATCGAAAATAAATCGAGACCCACCTATGTAGTCACCTGTGCAAATCGCGCGAAACTACATAAGCGCGATACCTGAATCGAGATTAAACGTTTCGAGGGATGCGAAATGAAATATTTAGCGATCCACAGGGTCGAAACGAACCCACGCGCGATCGGCGGACCCCTTTGTCGGCGCGTTATAGACATCGAAACGAACAGGAATGCAGTGTAACCCCTTTTCATCGCATGTCGTACACGTTTGGATTATTATAACGTCGAACGCAGCAATGGACTTTTATCTCTCGATCAAACCCTCTCCCCCTACGTAAGTACTATGTTCTCTCAATTCTCTCTCTTGTTCACTATTCCAAATATTTCGTAATGGCATATCCATAAAATTTCTACTGCCTCAAACAATCATATAAATAAAATTTTTATCAAACGAATGAGCAAATTTTTCGTTATTACTCAATTGTTTACTATTAATTACCAAACTATCTATTTCATAAAATGTGTGGCTCGCCTATTAATCCGCGTTATCAACGGTTAATCAACGAAGAAAGCGGCGACTATATCGCAAAATGACTACGCATGGGAAATATGTAAAAGAGAATAGAAGGGAAAGGCGGCAAGAGAGAGAGAGAGAGAGAGAGAGAGAGAGAGAGAGAGAGAGAGGTGGAAGAAAAAAAAGATGACGAGTCACTCGCCGGAATGGATTAAGTCGTGTGAATATTGACGTGCGGTGTTGGTTAGATCGATCAGCCGTGTGTTTCACGGAAAGACGGGCGGGCGGACGCGGATGCTGAATGGACCGGATTGAAATGTCGGGCGGCGTGAATGGCGGCTTAAAAGAAATACATTAGCGCAATGTGAAGGGTTACTTGAAAATAAACTGGAATAAGCGAGTGCTGCGCGCGGTTACACTCAAACGCCACCACCGGTTGATGGTGGTCGGTCGGGCCGCATTCGCTCGCTCTCGCCCTTTCGGGTGCGGGGTACTCGATCATTCTTTCAATGCAGAAACGACACGCCACCGAGGGTGAGGTCGACTTTATGGACAGCCCGAGATTTTCCACGAGGCTCGCCCGCGTTTTATCCGCGATGGAAAACGGGAACGATCTCCATTCCAGAACTAATGCGCCCCGGTTTTTTCTTTTCTACAGACGAGAAAAAGCGTATACATTTTTATCGAACAGCGTGTGTAAGTTATTTTCATGGAAATTACGTGTAACAAGAGCTGACGTATTATTTTATAAATTATATTTATAATACAATACGTATAAATAAATTAAATCGTGTAAACATACAAACTGTTATTTTTGATGCTCGACATGATCCATTTAATGAATTGACACGCGTGTGTGTTTACGAAATCGGCAACATCTAGTCATATGACGAACTGCAATGGATATTAGATATTGGACGAAACAATGACAATGGTCAAGCAGGTGTATTATTCGAGCGAATGGTTTACGACAATTTTATTGTTGGCCCCTGGTGTTCAGCGGTCGTATTTAACGTTTTATCCCGTCATTTCCCTTTTTCTCTTGCCTCTCCCTCAATTCTCGAGAAGGAGAAAGGGTTAGAATTTTATTTTTCAGCTACACACGCGCGTAAAAGGGTTGCGGCGGAGGAGGGCCCCTTCGGATCGTTTCATAAAAGTCGTCTGGCACATTCGTTCTCCTAGATTATTGCCCCGTCCGCGAGTCGGCATCGGGACGCGGGATATATTATTTTATTTATTATTTCACTTTAAGGCTGCGTCGCGCCTCTCTTCTCTCGCTTCGCATCGCCGAGGGATTAAGGCGGACGGGCATAAAGTACGGAAACGCCTCGTTTTGCGTCACCTTGGGATCCCCGCGGATACCCGAAGCGCCGACGAGAGAGAGAGCGAGAGAGAGAGACGCTCCTTGCGGAGCCGCTCCGGCCTCCTCGGGAACCGTTCATGCGCGTGGTTTAATTAAGCCAACGTCTACGTATCGTAAAACGCGGGTATACAAAGTTTCGATCGTCGTCTGTGCACGCCGTCGATGCGTATGTATGCATGCGCGTTCGACCGTAAATAATCTTTAACGCGAGCGCACGCGATTGTCCGATATAATTCAAAGAGGCAGATAATTATAGTAGAGAGAAAAACTCAAGAGAGACGCGACGACACAAGCCGGCTCATACAATATATATATATATATATATATACGTAGATATATATAAAAAAAAATATTACCTGAATATCGATACAATTTCGAGCAGAGAGATATTCAGGCAACCGAGCGGAGATGAATGCTCGACTACTCGCTTGTGCTTTTTACGACGTTCACGTCATCGTGTCGCGCGCGTTATCGCATTAAGCGGGCTCGCGGGCGAGCTTCGTTGAAATTCTTATTCCGCGAGGGGTAACGAGAATCGCGCGTTCCCTCCCCGGGGGAGGGAGGACAACGGGGGAGACGTCTCTTCGTAAAATTAAGGGAGCCCGTAACACTCGGAATCGTTGTAGCACAGTGTCTTCCACGAGAGATGAAAGGAGGGAGTGGCAGACGGCAAACGCGTCCGCAGCTGCGACATCGCGAAATTACGAGGTGGCGGTGGGACTCGCCGTGTCGCTCCTTAGAGGAAGCGTTGACAAATGACGGAGGCAACTTTTATTATTTTAGATGTCGGCCCATCAGACGCGGGCGGTTACGGCCTCACGGGCCGCGACGTCGACTGGATGTGTTTTACATACATTTGAGCAGCCCCCGGGGCGCCACGCACCCCCGTTGACAAATGGCCGTGGAGTTTTATTAGACGAACTTTTTAAGGTACTCCCCCGAGCGCGGACGTGTGGTTACACTAAATAAAGATAAGCCCCGCGCCCGCGCCGCGAACGCGTTTTTCTTCGCTTTCCTCCTCCGGCTTTCCCCGCCATTTCATTTTGTCTTCTTGCTGCGCGAGACCGGCATCGTATTTCGTCGTAAACTCTCCCGAACGAATCGATTCATCGTCGTGCTTCATCGTAACAACCAACGGTTTTGATGCGCAATTAAAAAAACATTTGTTCTGAAAGATTTCGTAAAATAGAATTATCCTTTTTTTTCTCTCTCTCTCAGCGAATTCCACGCTCTTGTAAAATCACATTTCACGCTGACGCGTCAAACTACCAGAATAATCCTCCGATTTCTCGCGAGAGAAGGCAAGTCGAATGCACGTTTCGCTCGGGAGCATATTTACGCTGGCGATGACAAATGGTTTTTAGCGTTCGCGATGGGTGGATAGGAGTAAGCGTTTCGAGACATCGGCACGAGAGAGAGGGAGAGAGAAAAAGAAACGGATAGAGAACGGAGAGACCGGGAGGAGGGACAGAGAAGCGCAGAGGGCAGAAGAGAGAAGTAGAGTGCTTCGCAGATGCGCCGTGACTGATGATCCCTACTTCCAGATGTACTGTATACCCCCGGTACTTTTATCGGCGCTTGTTTGTTCAGCGAGCTCCGAAATACCAGTGGCAACGGCGTGCCGTCGCAGTGGATCACGCGCGGTGTTGTGCGTTGCGTGGAAAAAAAAAAAGAGGAATGAAGAGAAGGAAGAAGCGGACGAGAAGGAGATAGCGATGGAAGAGAGGGAAGCGAAAACGAAGCGAGCACCGCGATTACCAGCGATGAGAGGAGAAAAAATGATAGTCGCATCAACACAGCGCGCCCAGGCGTATATATATTTATGTGTCGCCTCGCGATGTTGAGCTTTCGTCGCACTCGATGATGGACGTCTATCACGTGAGACAACGTCCGAGGCATTTGCTTCATCATCATCATCCCCCGCCCTTTTTCTCTTTCGGCACACCCCTTCCCTTTCTCGTTATCGAGTTCCATCTGTTCTGAGTCGCTACCGAAACAATTTCTCTCTCGAGATAGAGAGAATTTTTTTTTCACTCTCAACCAGGCGCGAGCTTTCGACGAAAAGATCACCTATATCTCGCGGCGAAAGGAAGCGTCTTGAATCGCGGCGCAGAGTTCTGCGCGATGGAGAGTGTTTTCCTTGGCATGATATAATCGGCACGTACGCGAGAGTTAACATTGGAAATCAATAGATCCGCGTTCGGATTCCACGTAGTAGGAAGCCTCGAGGAACACGAGAGAAAGTCGATCTTTTTAACCGCGTGCGCGAATGGTAATGTTGAACGATTCTAGGCGGCCACGATTCGACACTGTTTGCTTTGGCCGGCGAGTTGGCTCGCGCAATTTTCTAGGCCGGGGAAGGCGGGGTATCTCGTGAGAGGGAGCAGTACAGTGCGCGGAATTATCAATTAGCGCGACGAGCGGCGGCCACTCTCCGCGTACGCGGAACGCGGCTATGTAAATTGAAGAGGTTACACGGTTTTACATATTTCAACAGATTCATGGTGCGCGGGAGGAGAAGCGCGGCAGAGAACGAAGAGAGACAGAGGAGAAAGAGTAGGAAGAGAAGAATGCGGACGAGGAGTACGGCGGAGGGAGAAAAAGAGAGAGAGAGAGACGACGACGATGGAGGGCTCGGTGGCCACTCGAAAAGTGCGGGCGAAGCGTTTTGTCGAGTGTTTTATGGAAAGCTTTAGAATTGTAGATTTTCTCTCTCCCATAGCGCCCGACTGGATTTATGACGGCCGACGTACGAGCGCAAACGTACGAGAGCGCGATGTCCCCTACTTGTGCAGCCCGCGCGCGACAGAAAATATAAAAGGATATTATTTAAATTCTCGAAAAGTTGGCTTTTTACGCCGACGAGGCGCCTGCCCGAGTGCTTTCGCTCCGAGAGCGATCGCGATCCTCCATCGTCTCGTGGCGAAGGCGGACCGCGGCGGTGAAAGTATTCCCGTGCCGGTAATCTTCCGCATAATCGATGTCAAAAACATTTTAGAAGCGTTGATCAATGTGGGGGCGCGAGGACATAAGAGAGGGCCGTCGGCGCCGCAGCAGTCACACGCCAAGTTGCTATTGGATTTCAATTGGAAAACGATTATTCTTGTCGAGTGACCGTGGCTGCCACTTTGGCTCGTTTGTCACCGAGGTAGAGAACTCCGTTTCTCTTTTCGTCGCGCTGTCACGCGCAGGAAGTACCAACGCGCAGAAGGGAGATTTACACTTCTCCTCCACAAGTTATTTTCTTTCTTTTAATTTTTCAATCTTTTTGCAAACGTATGAGACAGATTTAAATACAGTGTGAGAAATAATAAGAGAAATAATAAAAATGAAGGAAAAAGAAGCTTGTCGACGAAAATTATTTCAGATATCAACTAGACTTTCTAATTTCACCCTTTTATATGTTGTAAGCCCTTTCATTGTAAGTTTCCCGGGAAGGATTATTAGATGCGAGCCTGGAGATCTGAAAAGAACGCGACGCATCGCGCGTTTCGTGCATGCAAAACGTCGCGCTGATCAAAGCGCGCGGGGTCGCCCCGAAGGAAGGGAGAATGTGGACGACGAAGGCAGAAGAATCTGATTTCGGGGGCGCAATCGTCGGGAATGCAAAACACACACGGAGCTATTTGATCTGTATGCATATCGTAACAGCTCTCGCTCTCGCGCTCTCGAGTCAGAGCGCATGCATCGACGGCGACGCACATGCATGTGCACCACCGTTTGCAAGAGAGAGAGAGAGAGAGAGAGAAGAGAGAGAGAGTGGTGTGGGTCCGACCCCGCGGGGCCAAGCGCGTATTTACGGAAGGGTCGCTGATAACACGCCGACGATTGTGTCCACACACCTCCACCTCCGTGTCCGATGGCCGTGTGCGCGCACGCATGCACGCACGTAAGGGACGCGCACACGCGCGAGCGGAAACGCGCGCCCGCGCGGGACGGACACTGCAAATATTAGTTCATTACCAAAAGTGCCAGTGAAACCGAGGCTGCGAATGGGTAGCACCGCGGAACCGCAGGAACGTTCGTCCGCGGTTTATTTAACGACGCCCTTCCGGCCGCTTTTCAATTAACCGCCCGCCGCTCCCGCTCGCCCCCGTCGTCCCCGTTGACCGCTCCTCCGAATCGCCACTTCCGCGCTTCAACCTCCTTAATTTCTTATCTGCATCGCGTGTAGTTCTTCAGCGAGAACCTCGTTTGAAATATCGAGATCCTTCCCTCGATCTGCAGAAGTTTTTATAAAACTAATAGAATAATACGAGGGCCGAATCGATAGCGGGTGAAAAATCACAGCGAGATGAAAACGCGCGGAAGATACACCGTTCGCCGGAAGTGCAGCGAGGAATCGCATGTCGCGGGCGTATAAATAAGAGTACATCAGCGCGCGTGTAACCCCTCACTCGGCCGTGTCCGGAGCCCCGCACTACGTAATATACTGACATGTGCGGCGCCGAAGGGGAACCATTTAATAACAATATATCTTAGCCGGCCGCGCGATATCGCGCGAAAAATACGCGTCCGACGAGATGAAAGGTGATGAAAGAGCGGATATTTTAACGTCGAAATCATTTAGTTTAGTTTCTAATTAAAACATACAGGGGTTGTAAACAATTATACATAGACCGAATAGCTTAATAAAATTTCTGACTAGAAGACGAATTTAAATAAAAAGTCACATAAATACAATAAAATACATTGGCGCAAAAAAAAACGGGACAAAAATTTAGACCGAATTTATAGGCAATTTTCAAAGTGACATAACATTGCGAAAAATCATCCAAATTGCATGAATTTTTTTTTTAAATTAAAGATTAAAATCTTAGCTTTAAAATGGTGTATATATTTTTTTGATTAGAGACATTGATGCAACAGGAATCACTTAAATTAAAGGGCACGTTTGAGATTTTAAAATTAGCCAAGTTTGGAAGTGTGCCTGGACTTGAATCATTTTTTTCCGAGCATGTTATATGCATTAAGTGAAAGCCTAATTCTTCTCCTTTAATTTAAGGGGTTTCTGTTGCATCAATGTCCCTAATCAAAAAAATATATACACCATTTTAAAGCTGAGATTTTAATCTTTAATTTAAAAAAAAATTCATGCAATTTGGACGATTTATCGCAAAGTTATGTCACTTTGAAGATTGTCTAAAAATTCGGTCAAATTTTTTTGTCCTATTTTTTTGGCGCCAGTGTATTTTATTGAAACTTGTATTTGCTGCTAAAAATTAAATGTATTTTCGATAAGCCAAATCAATCCGTTATCTGCTTCTTAAACAAACACGTGGTCAAAAGAATGAGGAAACGTGTTTCTTAAATTTCGCGACACGCTAAACAGGCTAAACTGCGAGCGTCGCCGGAGGTCTCATCTAGGCGGTGCGTTCAACGGCAAATAAAAAAAACGACGTGACGACGATCGCAAGCTCGTTAGTCAGCCCTGTTGATGCCGCGACACGAATAGCGCGCGTCTCACTGAGAAAATATCTAACGAAAGACGGGCGGCTTAACGAGACTAGAGCGAAGAGTGGGAAAAAATACTGAGGAGAACTAAGAAGGATGACAATTTCACGGTACATTAGTGTCCGGTAGGAGTATCCCGGGGACATGTTTACGGACGGCGCGGCTATAATTATGTTTTTAATTAATCATCATTTTGTCGGAGAGACCGACAACGACGACGCGGACGCGTTCAAGTCGCCAACGTCGCTCGCGTCCCAAAGTTTGCTCGGTTTGGCTCGTTACCGGCCGATGACGTACGTTCTAATAATGCACGTTGGCGGAACATGACACCTCCCCCTTCTCTTTCTCTCCACCGGATGATTCCCTTCGATCCCGTAATACCCGTCGTCGCGTCGGTTCCGCCATCCCTTGTGCAATGCAACTGCCTATGCTTGCACCAAAGCCGCGAGGCGTCCCCTCGTCGCTCTCGTCGTCGTATCTTCAACGTAAATGACCCCGAAAAAGCCGATCGCTGATCCAAGAAAGATAGTATCGTAATATTATTCCGCGAAAAATAATCTGCCTCTATTATTTATTGCATCCATTAAAATTCCTTTACTTTCCAGCAAAATGCCGCATAATATTAGCAAAGTATTTGCATATAAAAGTAACTCGTTGTCGTCGGCGTTCCCCCGAGCGTTGAGGGATTAATTATCATTTCGGACAAACGATGTCACGGCACTTTCTGCAACGTCCGGTCGATAAATAATTTAGTCGAGTTAATAAAATAAATGTCACTCAGCCCCTCTCGCGGCCGCTTCCTGGCCGTCTTCCCGGTGCTCTTTTTCCCCTGGGGAGCAGCCTGTCGTCTTTCCTCAAGAAGGCGCGACTACCTCGACCTCCACTCGCTCGCCCGAGAAGTTTACGAGTCGAAAGATTTACCGTTGATGTAACAAGCGCGTTAGCTCGTATGCTCCTTCTTCTTTCCAGCACTCGCGTTGTTTCCCGCCCCCCTCCCTCCACCCCCTTCTCGAACTCCCAAGCTACCGGGATCCGCTTTTATATCACTTTTCATTACTCGCGTGTACCCATTAATCCGTCCCGCGCCACTTTATTCTCTCGCTCTCGATCGCGCGCGACTTTTACGATTCCTTTCGTGCCGCGTCGGGCGATCAATCGGGACGCGCGCGGCCGCATCGTCCCGTGGAGGGATGATCGATCCATTATCATCGCTCGGAGAACGCGAGGGATCTACTTCACGACCACGTTCGGTCACGACAAGATCATGACGTAACTCAATCGTCCCTGTATCCTTCCTTAGAGCGCGCCGTCGTCGCGAAGCGGCCGATAATCGGTTCGCAGAAGGGCCCGCCGATTGATCAGGTTCGCCGAACGCGCGCCAAACGGGCGGCTGTCGCGAATCGATTGTTTTTCGGCTGGCCGTCCGTGCTGTCCGTCGATTTCCATGCCGGGATCTTCCTTTGAATCACGCGAGCCACGGGAGGGGACGCGTCGCGCAAAAAATCGTCGGGCTAATTGTCGTCTGTTGCTTGGGATTAGATCACAGAAACGTCAGGCATAATCGATCGACGAAGAGCGATCGAAGGTGACCAGGCGAGGAATATATAAGCGATCGGGGCGATGGATTTTATACCTGCTCCATGAGCGAGGTCCGATCCGCTCTCGTGAAATTAAGGCGACCCTAAAGCCCGATCGAGCATCCTCTCCCTCCCACTCCTCTCTTCCATCCCTCCCTCGGATACGAGATGCAGATCGCGTTTCTTTAAATATCTGAGTAATTGCCCAGTCAATCGCGCCCGCACACCGGCAATTACACGCGAAAATTATGTCGGGAAATTACTGGGTGGGCATAGTGAAAGAATCGAAGAGCGATACGGCGGAACAGCGCGCCGGAGAGGAGACGGAAGAACGAGAGTGATAGCGTGACTAACGCACGCTTTGTCAGCGCCGGGATAATCGCATAGCGATTCTCGCGCATAATTTACTTTACTTGGGCGCAATTTGCCATCTTGCGATCCCGCCCGGATAAAGTCCTCCACCTATGCGTGCATATTGAGACGCGAGGACGGCCCCCAACGTCGGCGCTCTGACGATCTCGCGCTCGCGGATTATTCATAAAAGAGGAACGGTATAATCGGCGGCGCAATCATCATGCTAATGGAACGTAATAATACGTCGCAACAATTAATCGCGACAATCAGTCGCAACAGGGAGAAAGAGAATAAATTGAAAAATGTACAACTGCCGGAGAAAGAGAGAGAGAGAGAGAAATGGACAGTCGCATAGATGATATTCGGTAGCTCGAATTCGACAGCGTCGACAAGGCGGGAAACGTCGCGTCGCGGCGCATCGCGTAATTATGGGGATTCTCGTGGCGGCATGCTGACAGCTCGAAACCCGGACCGGTTGCCGCGGTAAACGGTATTAATCACAATGCGCGTATTTGCCGTACGCGCGCCGCCACGTGTGACTATAGCTACTCCGTAGGTGTTTGCGCCGCGTGCATGTCCGCGCGCTGACAGTTCGTTTGAACGCAATTAGCGTGCCGCGCGCGATGGTAAGAGAGCGAGAACGGCTCTCGGCTATCGTCCGCGCGATCGCCGAGTCGAATTAACCATTTCGCCGCGCTCGTCGCGCGCCGATAGACGAGGCAAGCCGATCGTTTGACAGCTGGGACCGATTTCGCGCCGAGATACGTTTTTATTTTTTCCCACTTGTGCTCATCCGCGGTTAGGTGATAAACGTCTCATAAATTCCTACGTAATTCACGTTTTTACGAAACGGCGTGTATTCCATTATCAAGTTTCTTATTACCAAGTTACTTATGGGGAATAGTTTGTACTGTAATACAATGGTCAGCCGGACATGATAAATCAGAATGCTAAAATATAATATATAAACGGATGATGATGCACGATACAACATCGCTCATACATGTACAATTTAATTAAGAAAAAAAGACAATAAAATTCGACATTATTCAAACGTTTATAAGAAATGCTTGTTAATATCAATTTACGTTTTATATTCTCTGAAAATTCAAGTATTTATTCGTGGTCTTTTTATTAATCAGGTCGGATAAAACGTTAACGTGCGCATCGAACTGAGACGAATCGTTCATATTAAGCAAAGTGTTATATACTAAATGAGTAGGATAATTTCGATCATGCCATTCCCCGAGATATGACTCGACGTCGACGTCGGCGGTAATCACAGCGCGGTTATCAAAGCGGCAAGAAGTGAAATATCTTACGACGCGTTTCGACGTGTCCGTCGTTTTACGTCCGTCGTCGGTGTACTTCTTTGTGGACGCGGTCTCGGCAGCCACGAAACCATGACCGTAAATGTAAATGGGCGACGTCATCTCGCCGGCATGGCGCAGGGAGGGATAAGACGAAGGAGAAGCGGAGGAAGCGAGAAGCGAAACCTCAAGCGTGGTGGAAAAGGGAGGGAGAGAGAAGGGAAGTAGAAAGAGTCGATCGTAACGATGAGGCTCAACTTTATGAATATTATTTTCCAGCAGATGTCCTGGACGATAGGACGTCGTCGCCGTCGTCGTCGTCGTAATTAATGACGTCGCGGACGCGACGGGGGAGGGTGGCTCCAAGTTGGGTTGAAGAGAGAAAGAGAGAGAGAGACGACGAATGGGGGACAAGGTACGGAGCGGGGGGGACGGGTACGGAGACGCGGAGGCAGGCAACGCGTAAGGGGATGCCTGACGATAAGGAACCCGTAGGAAGGCAGCGAGAAACTGATGGCGGATGGTAGTTGGACAGCGACAGACAATGCGCCTGAATTATGCCGGAATGACTGGGTAGTTTTAAAGCCAGGAAGCCGACATTAGCGCATTGATACCGAACATTCTGACTGCGGGGAACCATTAATATTACTTACTTCATAACGCGCGAGCCGCCGCCGCCGCCGCCGCCGAGCCGCAGCGTGCCGAGGGTCGACGGGAGCGCGATGGAAGCCGCGCGTCTCGCGCAACTCCGCCTTCATCCGCCCGTAACGACTGCTTATCCGCCAGTCATACATATCCAAAATTCGATTCTATAGATATCACTCGTGACGAAGAGGAAAATGATCGATGGATGCGATTACGACGATGTCGATGTAAAAATTGCAATTGCGCAGCTGTTACTTCTTTCCGTCGGATGCGCGAAATGAGATGGACACTGTTACGATTAAATCAAATATTCTGACAAATCTTATCTCGCGTCCAAACCACCGACGGACTCACCGTGACGCGAGATTAATGAGATTTAATTGACTGAACCGGTGGATGAGACTTAAGGGGAAACCGGAGTTTTCCTCCGAGCGAGTAGATCAAATGGATTAGCGGGAACAAATCATCGGGATTAAAACGCGGCGGCGTTCGGGGGCGAGAAAGGGTGAAACAAACGGCAGAAGGAGTAACGGGAGTCTTCGGTCGCAGGCCGCGTTCTGCGAGCGTTGTAAAATCAAAAGGACAAACAATTAATAAAGCCGGCGCCGTCGATTAATCAGAATTTAACTCGCAGTTAAATACTCGAGAATCGCCCTCGGCTGCGCGGCTGCCGGCGCGTATCTCGAGGGAACGAACGAACGCGCGGGCCACGCAGGATAAACAAAGGTTTACATCAGTGTCAGTCGCAACAAGTCCGAATTCGTCTAGGGTTCTCGCCATGAATATTCACGGTGCGCTCGCCGGTCCGCCGCCCTTCCACAGCAAACCACCCCCGGTCGCTCTCGCTACTCCGGTCTGTTTCCCGGCCCCTCGTGCCCCCCCGCGCTTTCCCTCGACCCGCACCCAGCATCCACATCCGCTCCCCGTGGCCTCGTGCCCATTTACCACCCCCTGCGATATCCATCGAACGGCCACCAGTCAAAGGCTGAAATCACAATACGCGTTTGTCCGGTTGACGAAGTCGACGGTGGGGTCGACGGTAAAGCAAATAGAACGAGAGAGAGAAAGAGAAAGGGCGGCGCACAGGCGGCGGGTGAGCGCGTGCGGGGGCCGAGTGAGTGGTTGGCGGCGGGGGCTCGACCAGTGGTCATTGCCTTTGAATTGGAAATTACGTTTCGAACGGCCAAGTGTCGATTTTCACCCCCCCGTATTAACGGCTCTCCGGCCAGACTCGCCGTAGAGATGCGAGGCTCCATCCTCTCGCACCTACTACCTTCTCGGCGAGGGTGAAACGAAAAGATTTTCGAGATGCCGCGCGTGGCGTTTCTTTCCTTTTCCTATGTCTCGCAATCTTTCGTTTTTTGCGGAGGCACGCGATGACGAGAGCTCAAGGGAGAAAAAGAAAGCGATAATGAAGCAGAGCCTGCTGCTTCGCACCCTTTCCGCCGAGGTCGACGAGGCGCGGGGGAGTGTGGGTGCAAAGCCCCTTTCCGAAATCAACCCTTTCGGAGCAGCAAGCGATGGCTCGGCGGGCGCGAGTATTTCGCAGGCACTCGAATGATTTAATCCCCGAATGATGGACGGGCACGTCGCGACGATGATCTGCGTGCCGTGAAGTGACAAGTGGTTAGGATCACGCGGAAACCTCGATGGCTCGCTCTCCGGCCGCGGCGGTGGCTGTGTTGGTGTCGGATGAAACGGAGGCCGCGTCGGTCGGTCGGATGGATTTTGCGGACGGATAGGAGAGGGATAGAACGCACAGTGCGAAGGGAGCGTAGAGGGGTTACGAGCTCTCGCACCATACAAATCATGTCGGCATTACTACGTCAGGCCTGGACTCAACTTGTCGCACGACCGGAAACTCGATACCGCTTCCCCGGTAATACTGATTTATCGGAAGTGCAGCGGCGGCCTAGGCCGCTGGCGTCATCGAGCCCGCCGTCCGTGCTGCGTTCTGTATTTTTCGGCTGCCGATCCGTGATGTGGCGCGATTTTTCCGGCTAATCGAGAATTACGGGTTCACGGGTGAACGGCGTTGCGCGAGCCCTACCC
>VBVQ01001128.1:0-39929 GCA_011636635.1 Tetramorium simillimum
CATATATATTCTAAAAAGTGTATATATATATATAATTTATTGAATAATATAAAATATAAAATATAAATAAAATCTCTTAATCGCAATTGAATATGATTTCAAGCAGGAGTATCCTCTTTTCAAAATAAATAATTGTTTAATTGGAGATGAAATAAATGCATTTATTCATTATGTACATTCCATATTTCAAATATATATATAATGATCCGATTATAAAATAAATATCATTTAAATAATATAAAAAAGTATGTATACCACGTATATACATATAACAATAAGTTATAAAACTACCGCGCGCGTGCAGAAGCTTATCGCTAACCGATTATAAATATTAATAAGAATAACAAATCACATTATTCTACTTACATGAAAAGATATTGTAATAATTAATAAGAATTGTTACATATTTTATATGTTCATATGTTTCCTGAATAATTTAGAATCCGAAAATCTCGATTAAAATTTGAAGTGTAAACATTTATTCATCAATAGTTTCATACGGAGTATCACTAAACTTTAGAAGAACATTGTGTTTTAAAAATTTCTTTTTTTATCTTATTGCTATTACAATTCTAATATTTCGTTGTTTTATAATTGAGATGGAGTAGCTATTATCGTACTAAACAGTAATACGAAATATTCTATTTCAATAGAGCCAATTTTGTACAATTGCATCCATATGTATTGCAACATAATGTTTTACATTAATTATCAAGATATGCCATATTTAGCGCTTACCTAGTCGCATGGGTATCATAAGTTTAATTGTCATGACCTTGTTTATTTTACAGCAGTTTACATTATTCGAAGTGGAACATTAATATATTGATTTTAGGAAAAACTAATCAAAGTGTAATTAATTATATAACAATAACAAATATAACAATATAACGAAACCATTGAACTATAAGTATATTTTATAGCATATTTAGATAAATTAGTTGATCGTATACTTTTCGTTTTTTTTTTCTTTTAAGTTTTTATAATTTGTGTGAATTTTGTTTCCATCTGTTTAAATGAATATCATTCGATTTCGACAATTAATCACGTAAAATTCGTTAAATAATAAAAAAAATAAATTTCGTTTTGTTAGCGAAATTTGTAATGATATAACTTTAATTTTATTTCATTTAATAAGCGAAATTTTTGTTTAATATGAATAATACAATCAATTTTGGAACATATTAGCTACGCGTATAAAAAAAATTATGGCTAGATGTTTAATTATGGTCATATGATTTCCATGCGACTGTTTGAATATTAAAAAAAAATTGAAAGTCTGAATTATCTACTCAACAATCATTATTGCTTGTTGAATTGCGATTGTTATTAAAGGAAACCAAGTACCGATTTAAAAAGGTTTACGTGTCGAAAGTCATTTGTAACAATGCACCAAGCCCTTGATAGAAGCGTGTATTAAGTAATTACAGTAACTACAATACTGTTCGCGTATAGTATCGGAGTAACACGTAATGCCATGCGGTAGAAACGTTCTCAAAATCGTGTTACACGTGTCATCGTTTCTCTCTCCTCGTCACCGCGCGTTTTCTGTTTTTCGTCGCGTGCTTTTGAGCAGGAGAACGCTAAAGCTTCTCCAGCGCGCGGCTGTTCGTGAGCAACTCCCTCGTAAGTCTCCAAACTTGCTTCGCAGCATTTTCCAGACCGCTAGGTGACTTTCCCTTGAAGAGATCGAGATTCGGCAGGAAATAGTGCGGACATCGCCGACACTGCAGGCAGGATATCAGCTGCAAGAAAATACCGTTAATACGATCGGCCAGGCATCCCTCGTCCCATTCGGTCTCGAGGGGATGTTTCTCGCACTCGTGCAGCAGTAAGGTTTTCATGTGGTAGCTGGTGACCGGATTCCCAGGCAAATCGAGATGTCGATCCCTTAAGGTTTTGAGTATGCTGAGACACTTTCGGCGACAGCCGCCCTGCAGCAGCCTGGTTTCCGCTTCCGTGAAGGATAATACCCAGGCGTCGCCCTCCATCGCCGATTGCTTGCCCTGAAGCGCGACGCTCTCTTTCGACAGCAGATCGAATCCCTCGGTTTTGACCTCCGCCACAAGATTGGGATGCGGCCAGGGGATGTGCGGTATCGGCCAATGCGCGGCGGATCGCGGCCACACGCCGGAGCACTTGAACGCAGGCGTGATCTGCACGACATACCGCTCTCGTATCCGCAGTTTCACCTCGGTGGTATCGGCGATCATCTTCACCGAATCCCTGTAGTTACACTTGTCGCAGGCCTGCGCCACCAGAGTCTGAAATCTCGAGCGTATTTTCCTGGCTGACAAATAGCCGGACGCGGTGATGAATTCCACCCAGAGGGACATGGACCTCTTGCGTCCATCGCTGAGCTTCAGCACGGCGCAGCCCGGCAGGGTGCCGTCGTCGACGAAGTTGAAAACTCCCATCTGATTTAGGTAGAGGACCACCTCGAATTCAGCCGGCGAGATCACCTCGAGGCCCTCGTAGCGGCCGTTGCACTCGGTCAGCGAGGAGATGAAGCGTGGCTCCTGCACCTCGACTTCCTTCAGCACGTCCTGCACGACCTTGCACACCTCCCGTATGGTCTTCTGTACCTGGCCCATGCGAGCCTGTACGCGCTCGACGTAGTACTTGTTCATTTGGTACAGCATCTTCGACGGGCCGCCCATAATGTCTTGCGGAACCAACATCATGACGAAGTTGTTCGCTTCCGGTGATCTTGAGGATGGTCTCCCGCTTCGAACGAGCGAGTCTCATTCTCCCGTGCGTATATTCACTCACAGATCGACATGTCATTGGTGTTGTTGTTATCGTCAATCGTTTTCCCGTGCATGATTCCGACGGCACCCGGGCGATCGCGCTGTGCCGATGTCGCCCCGATTTTCGGGTCGGGGAAGAGGTGCTGCTCAAAATTTGCAGTCTCAAAAAAAGGTCGCCGGAACGGGTTACGGATGGACGAACCGTGCGTGCCTAATCGCGCGGCAGGTGTTGTACGTGCAACGAGCACAGTTCGAGGTGTCCCGCGCGCGCGACGACAGAGAGAACGTCGCTGACCACCGGCTGGTTCTACTGCTTGTTGTAGTTGTGTGCCCCGTTGCTGAAGTCCCGCCTTCCAAACGACAGGCTCACGTGGAGCGTGCGCGTTGTTACCACGCCTCCCGGTCGTTCCTCCTCCACTATTCCTCCTGCCGCCCGTTGTACTATCGCTATCGATGGGTGGCGATAAGCTATGCGATTTAAGGAACCCTATGACATTCCATTACTAGAGAAGCTTCGATTTTCGACAATATTTCTAGTTATATCCTGACTTTCATGGAAAATTTCGAGAAATTTTTATGAAAAATTTTTCATAAACTAAAACATAAAAAAAAATATTACTTATCATCACGAATAAATACATAATACATAAAATTTGATGTTTCTATTTAGCCATATTGTGATCTTTATGGATAGTTTTGAGAAATTTTTATGCAGATATTTTAATAAGTTAAAACATAGAAATATTATGTATTATTATTAAAATTAATACTTGAAATTTAATATTTCTATTGAATCATATTTGATTTTCACAAGAAATTTAGAGGAACTTTGTGAGAATTTTTTAATAAACTTATGAAAAGAAAGAAATCTTATGTGTTGTCATACAAGACACAATGCTTAAAACTTGATAATGATAATAATGATGCTAATGATAATATTGTTTCTAAAGTAGCATTTCAACAGATATAAATCATTTTAAATTAAATTATGCAAACTTTGTTTAAAACATTTTTTTATTGATCAAAATATTATATTAGGCAACAGCACTTTTATGAAAATTTATTTGTTATATTTAAATATCCAACTCTCTCTCTAATATTATTTCTATAAAATATATCTCGGTAGCTGAAACACATTCATGTAAATGGATAGTTCGTGTGATTTCATGTCGTGATAATTCCGAACAGGACCAAATGGATAGATACGATAATGTATCGTTGAAAGGATCATTTGAATATGGACGCTGGCATGAAAGGCGACAACATCCCGTTCTCGTACATTACCGAAACGCAAATATGGAGCTTCGGTCTTGACGATACGCGCGCACAGATACACACACCATAGGGGCAGGTGTGCACGACGAAAAATAGCTTACAAACACGAGATACTGGAGCCTCCCTTTTATAACACAATCGTAAAAACTCACGCTACACAAATATTCACCGAAGAATACCGATCGACCAGGCGGATATCCAGCCATCGACTATCCAGCGCACAAGATTTTGCCGATTAGAGACTTCCATATCTTCGGATCATCTTCACATCATCGTCCTTTGTCCACTTGATCTCTCGTTTCAACCCTTTGCAATAGAACAGAAAATAAATGCTGCTATCAATATTCATATATGCATGTAGATGTTAACGTTTTTATTAATTTCCAACAATGCCATGAAAAATCGAGATGCTTTTTGTTTCGGGTTTTTTTATAATGTGCTTTAATTGTTCCTTATTTTAATCTTTCTATCTGCCATGCCATGAAGAATCGAGACGTTTTTTGTTTCGGGCTCTTTTATAATATTTTAATCGTTTCTTATCTTAATCTTTCTATCTGAATTATTGGATTAATCCAAACTCTTATTTTCAAATACTTTTATTTCATTTACTTTGTTACGCCGTCCATCACTGTCTAGCTCGTTGTTTATGCTCCGATTACCAAAGCTGCGGAGCGAAACGGCGGGTTATGCCGGAGAGTCGCGCCACATTCAATTCGTGCTCTTCGTGGATAATCGAATAAAGCTCGAGAATCCAATCTACTCCAAGTTAGAATGGTAGATTGGTACCCGGCGGTCCCTACTTCTCTCTCGCTAATACGACTTGATTCATGAGCCGAGCACGTGTGTCGTACTCGCGATCTCTCTCTGTCTCGCTCTCCTTGTTTCGTTCACCCATCTTGCGTTGGTGAGGCGAGGGGTCAAACGTTCTGCTACATCAGCCCTTGCATTAAGGCAGAACCCGGGGGCTCCTGCCGCCCTAAATGTGCCTTTCATCATCCCATTTCGAGTTAATTCGTTTATCATCTGAATTATTTGTACACCGACGTTCTCGCGGCTTGGCTCGGAAAATGACACTCTTGAGAAATTATAGTTCGATCGGAAATTATCAGATACGGAGGAAGAGCAAATGAAAGAGACCCAATTCAAAATTATATTTATCCAAACAAATATAAATTATTTGTCTCACAAAGATCAAAATTATCGAATTTTCCGTTGCCATCTTATCATCTTCGTCGTGAATAGAAAAATAAATTCGGGCAATTGTTGCACGCCAAAATATTTCGCTCGGCATTGTAGTACAATAGATATAAGAGCTTTTGGTTTCCATTGCGTGCTCTCCTGTTTTCATTGTGTAACATTTCTATCGAGGATCCTGACGCATCTTTTGGAACGACCACTTCGGTCTGTGCAGACGGCACGCCGAGTCGACCTTGTAAATCAGCTCGGATGAACATCCCCGCGTAATCCTCAAATAATCCGGGACCCGTTCGTTGAGCTTCGGCAGCCGGTAGAGAGGCGGTGGCCGTGGAGTACGTATTTCACGGTTTCTTTGTCAAATGGCACGGAAAATATAGATCGTCCCGAATGTCGGGATTCCATCTCGAAGAAATTGTTCCGATCATTACGTAAATCCGCCACTACGAGAACCATTTGTTGGATCGAACAATCATAAAGTAAAGTTTCATTCCACGTTTAAACAATACATATTTTTATTAAATATAATAAGAAAAAATTATTTTATTCGATTGCTTTACTATGAATAGTTTCGAGTGTTTATATTTGAAACGATCGAAAGCCGCGTAGCAATTAAAAGTCGATCGTTTACAACGGAATTATTAATAGCAGCGGCAACTGATGCTCTAATCTCCTTAGCATTCATGGACTATTAGTTTAGAGCCATTTAACGCGACAGACGGCCCGTTCGCATCTGTTACCGGAAACAGGTCGTATTATTTACTGTTTTATGATACCTGGGAAACCCGTAGTACGGGTTAATTAAATGGAAAAACATCGTTCTCTTTCCGCTGTCTATTGAGTGTCATTAGCTTTGTCGGCCTATTGCCACTACGTTCCGTCCACGTTTCTGTGCTCGTCGACGATTTTCTCGTTACGCGTGTCAGATATATGTATACACATACTGTACTTTCGGAAGATTTTTTTTTCCTTTGTTCGTTCGCGTGGCGGTAAATTTAGCGGAACGCGAGACGAGTCACGCCGCGCGGTCGCCCTTTGTGCGTTACGCACAGTGCGTTATCTCTCGCGATGCTGTGGTAATAAAGGTATGAGAACACGCACGTGGCACGCATAACTCATCGCCGCTTGGGATCCGAATGTTTCGAGCATTAGCTGGCACATCCACGGAAACAGAAGCCGCGCCGCTTGTTTCCGTCAGCGTGGCAACAGACCAAGTTACGGTCGTTTTATAAAATTGTAATTTAAAAATATGAAATTTACCGTTGCTTTCTTGCAATAATACATTCACATAAATATACATCTCTTGTTTTTAAAGCATTAAAAAAATTAAATAGAAATAAAGAAAAATTAAGTATGTATGTTGTATCAGATGAAATGAAGATAAAATTTCTCAACATCTATTAAACTTTTTTTTTAATTAAAAATCCTAAATTTTTAATTAAATTTATTGCACTTTTATATAATTTTTAATACATACGTTTATTTATTTATTTAATTTATTAATTCTGGAAACATACAGTGAAATCTATATGAGGAATTACCCCTTCGATGAACAAGTGAGATGTATGTGTGCAAGCATAACGTTTTACTAGTCATTCGTACGCTTCACTGTACCATTTGTATTGTACCGTATCGTGATTTCGGAAGAATCGTCCCTCGAAACGCGGGGTGGCTGCTCGTAGGCGTCCAAGTGAGCCCGACGAGTGAGCGGCGGGTCCATTATTGTCCGGCGCTTAATCTGTTTGTTGTATACCGCCGGCGGGCTGCTAAGTGGTATACCATTCTATGGTATCCTTACGTTGTATATAGAACCAGCGTGCGACGAGGGGGAGGGGACCCCCTTGCGAACGCGACACATGTTGTTACATCATGTCGCCCATTGTCGTCGCGGCGCAACCCCAGCGCTCTGCTGAGTCGGGATTTCGGTTGGTGAGAGATGAGCACAGAGAGAGAGAGCATCATGGGGAGCTCTAATCGCGTACCACTTGACACTCAGCGGCCAGGACCTCTCTTTAACCGCGTGTGGTCTCTGCCACCCAGCCGCTGGCTCGCGTCGCGACGTGTAAACGTATTATTTTTTATGTCCTACCGGTACGATGTACATTTTGCGGCTCGATGACATCTCGAATAAAGCTCCCGCAGATGAATATGCTACATATGCACGTAACGGATGTGGAGAAATATATATAACTCGCATTTCTCCTCTGAATGCAAAAATTTCATGTACGCAAACACATTAAACATTTTTTTAAAAAGTAGAAGAGAAGATTGATATAATAAGCATTAATAATTTATATAATCGTTAAAAAATTTATATTTTTGGATACAAAATGTTATTTTACCAACGAAATATAAAAAATTTATAACTATTTTCAATTATTCTTCCTTTTTTATGTTTTCATGTACATAAATATCATTATAACATATCATTATAACATATATAATTCGTTCAAAACCACTTAATGATTCTCTTGTTAAACAAAATCACATGAATAGTAAGATTCGTTAAAGAATCGTCAAGTTTTTGCCGATTAACGCGATCGTAATAAAGAAGCGTTGCGTTAGAGAACAATACATCGTATGCCACATGCACGAGGGTTAAACAACGATGAATGAGCCTATCTAATCCTTGACAAGATTTAATGCGCGCACGCGGAGTACGTGATATATCTGTATTGCTGCCGCAGGTATCCAAATAATGGATTCTGAGCCGCGATGCGCCCCTTATCAATCTCGAGCAGTGTTTACGGAGAGCTTGCGCAGATCGCCCTAGGGGTTGGCTTTGTACATTCGTACCGAGTTGGTTTTCAACCTTGCGCATTACGTCTATCGTACACGAGATCATGTGACTCCTTAAGATTGTGAAAAGAAAATTAAGAAAAATATATTACTTAAGCTTATTGTTTATTGAAAAATACATGATTGCTTGTTTTTATAATAATTGTAAAACGTTTTACATCCACGGTGCGTTAATATGCACCCCTAGTTTTCGCCGACAGTTGCTTTTATTAGAAGTCAATATGACATTTAAAGTCCCTACGGATTCAAAGCCGCTTATATTCTACAATTTTGACATGCATGTGGCACGTCATCATTACCTTTAATATATGTCCAACAATTCAAAACACGTTTCATCTTCTTTTTCTTCGTTAACGAAGCTGACTTATTTCTCGCATGTCTGACATCGAGGAAACATCATCATTCAAGGAATTTATTTTGATGATTTGCAGCGATAATGTTCTTGTAGAAATGCTACGAAATAAAATAGTGTAAAATATAGAAATGTTAAATTCGGATTCTACATTAATTTTCATATTGTACTAACAATCCATTCTTTATTAATGATTCTTTTTTAGTTGAAACAGTTGTAAGTACTCATTAGGATTAAAGTTGTATATAAAATCTACGAATGTTATTTACTTCGGTTTCTTTTTTAATTTAATTCCTATCTCGTTAAGGAATTTTAATTTTTTAATTTTTCTTTTTAATTCATCTAATTATACAGCTGCAGGAAAAAATAAATATTAAATTTCCCTAATGAGATTGATTCTCGTATTCTTTGGAATTCACCAGCTATTACTATAAAATTGCTTATGCTATGAACGTGCTTGTGAAACGTACATTTAACTAGTTAACTTAAAAGTGATCAAACTTTTAAAGAAGAGTAAAATGATTATATGAACATGATGCTAAGGTGTCTTCGAGTATCGATGTCGTCTTCGATAAGTTCGACAACATTTCTGGTTACGCTTACGTTTGCGATATTCGTGTTTTTATCGCAAAAGACGGCCTTAACAAATGACGAGGCTCGCAGATAAGATCTTATTGGCATTTCTGACCGCGGACCTCTCGAGCGTAATCAGCTGAATGGATCATTTTGGCGGATTATTTCGAGGATAATTTCATTCGCCGCGCGTAAGGACATCACGGCGGCACGATACGTCCTCATTAAGAGGCAAAAATTGAAGGCCTTGTTAGACGCCGGGGTGGTAAATCCAGGATCCCTCACTTTATCTCCCTCCCACCTCCCTTCTTTCTTATCCAGTGTACGCCGGATCCTTTTCCCTTCCACCCTGCGCACTCTCTCGCGGAACCTCGTTCTTTTTGTTCTCCACCTCTCCCTCTTTCGCCAACGAGTTGTTCACGACTCGTTCGAGAGCGCAAGTCCGCGAGGTCCTGGGATCGATTCTCGGCTCAGCAGGAGGCTCCTCCTACCATGACGGCCATCTTGCAACCGGCACTAGTCTCACTATATCACATCACACTTCACTGCATCGCGGTTGCATTCTTATATTCAGCCATGCGCACGTATCCTTGGACCATCCCGCCTTGGACCCCAATGGACATTTTCCTTGCGATGTCGGGAAATACTCACTTAATTGTCATTGCGAAAGGTATCTTGCGCTCATTGCGATAAATAATTAATCACGAGCAGGTATAAACATTTGTTTTTAATTTAGCAATTTATAAATGACAATAGATAAAATAACAGTCTAAAATCATTCAAAGGACATCTCTAAAAATATGTAAGTCTTAATTCTTCTTTATAACTGTAAAATTACAAAATATTACAAAATGTTATAGATAATATAGAAAGATGTGTATTATTTAACAGTTGTTTGATTCTTTTAAACTTAATATTGATTAATAAAAATGATTAATAAAAGGAGGATGTGTTTAATTTCTGTTGCAGGTGCTGAAGTACTGCGACCATTTGCACGGAAAATGGTACTTTTCCGAGGTCCGCGCGATCTTCTCGCGGCGTTACCTGCTGCAAAATGTGGCCATCGAGATCTTCCTCGCCAGCAGAAGTAAGTGCCGGCAATTCCTCTTGTTTTGTTCGTCCTCAATCAGTGCGTCGCGCTCGGGCGAGAGCGCATTCCGTTTCTTGTCGACTCCCCGAGCCCTTTTCGCGTTATTTCGCGCGACGAGAATGCGATCTAGTCCGGCGAATGGCGGCGGAATCTCGAACTCGCCGCAAGGTGTTATGCTCGCGCGTTAGTTTTTACGTAATAAATATCTTGCCCGCATTACGGTATGTCTCTTTCTAAAATCAATTTACTATTCAATCCCGCGGGCACACCTGCTGCCGTTGCTGTAGGTGCTTCATCCCGCAGCTTTATCGCGATCATAACTTAAGTTCGATAACTTCCCGCAAACACGGTAGCATCATTTTTAATCGGGACTTAATGTAAAACCGCCATATTGATTAAAATACGTTAACTTCGTATTAATTGAATACTAAACAGTTGAAATTTTTATATATTAATGGATTCATCGCGCTCGCATAATTACTAATAATAACGTTTTCATTAATAATTGTTTGTCTTTTGTTCATCCGAGGCGGACTGCCGTATCCTATAACAAACCGCGCGAGAGAATTATTTATACCTGCCTCGGTCCACTATCCCGCTGATTATTTCTCCGGGGCGCAGATAAATTCCCAGGCGTTCCCCGATTCTAATCTGATCCTGACTTTCGATGCGTCGTGAGGAGACGTTAGCGGTGGAATGTCATCCCTGCGAGGTGCCTCCGCCGTTCATTAAAAAATCACTGGAAACGCGCGTTCGTTAGCCGAAAAACGCCGGGGAACACGCACGGATCGCGTCTCCTCTCGCGATAAATCGTCGAACAATAAAAACCGAGGATGAGTTACTTTACAACTGAGCCGCGGCGTAACTTTCGATCACCGGGCCGTGTGCTTTACGTTACGGTCATCCAAAATTACGTGAAAGGACCGCCTCGTTATGGAACGTAAAAAGTTAAGCCCGCAAGACGGCTCTTACGATTATCGCCTCTCGACATGCAATGGTAGCTTATGTCCGTTCGCGTAATTCACGCTATCAGACTTTGCGAATGCTGCCGCGGATAAGGGCGGGTTCTGCAATGAAGTGATTGCGCTAGAGCATCTGCTTGACCCGTAAGCTGCGTGCAAATGTTAAATGTAATAATTAAAAGATTACCAATATGCGCGTACCAGCATGAATCTAAAGAAAAATGCGGAACAGCTGGAGAGAATATATACTATCGCTTTCATAATAAATATCATAGAAATCGAACGCGTGCGCACATTGATCAAGAATATCGATTTACGTTGCTAAGAAAGATATTTATGTGATATTTATTGAAATTATAGGAATATATTAACTATTTGTTTAGAGAAAAGAAGAAAAAATTTAAATATATTCGCACATTAATAAGAACTTTTGCTATATTTTATTCATTGTAAATAATTGAATTTTACTTTTTTTCCTAATTAAGTCCTTTAAGGTAAGATTAAAACGAGCATTTACTTTCGTGTACAGATAGTTCGGTAAATTACTAGAAAGTATTTATGGTAACTATCTTCTCGCACGCTACCCTTTGAACTCTCAGGGGGGAACGTCGCACTTTGAACGATTGGATTTCCTTTTAGCTTTCTATCATTCCGCAAGAACAAGCTAATCGATTTTAAAATCTACACATTTATTACAAGCTTAGTCGTTGTATAAATAAATAATAAATTGGATACAATTATACTTATCAATTTCTATCCGATCATCATCTGATATCTTAATAATATTAGCATAACCATATGATTAAGTGGTAATATTCTTGTGGTATTTAAAGACAATATCGCTTAGCTTTGTCACAATGTCTTTATTAAACCATAATTCTTATCGATATTTTCATATGCAAATACATATCTGAAACTGAAGAGTTAGATTTCTAAAATGGGAAGGAGTTTTATCTCTCTCATTCTTATTAATCGTTCGAATGATTGACATCGACATGTCCTCGAAATCAGACTCGCTTATAATTCACACTTTAACACCTTTTTGTCCACAGCTTCGATCCTGTTCGCGTTCTCGGACGGTGCGACGGTGAAAAAGATGATCAAGGCGCTACCGCGGGTCGGTGTTGGCATCAAGTACGGGATACCCCAGACTAGGTAAGCGATAACTGCCCAGAGGAAGGAAGCGCTTCTGCCATTCCACAGAGAGATCCAAGGATCTCGGAATCTACTTCCAAACATGCTCGTCGCATTCCCTTGTTTCTTTGTCCTTTTCGGTAAGATGATTCCAGGGACGGATTCGAAGCGTTTCTTTCTACGAATATTTATTATTTTCAATATATATAACAAACTGTAGGAGCACAAATGAATAAAAATAAGATTATATTTTAATTAATCACTATGAGTAAATCAAATAAAAAAAATTTTTTTCGGATAATAATTTGATATCAAGTTGAGTCTTGAAAGCGATAATAGATCGATGATAAATGATAACAGTAGAAAAATTATATCCATACATAAATGTCTTTTTACAACATTACAATTACGTATTTTTTCTATGTATACTACTTTTATCATAAAGATATCTTTTATTTAATATACTATTTTTTACTTAATTGATATTTTTGGTAAGAAATGACATATTATTTTTTACACACATATCTATATATTACTTTTTATTATGTTATTATAAAGATTTCATTGAATTCTAAATTAAAGGTATATTAAATAATGAAAATTTATACATAACAAAATTTTTATTAATTTATAATATCTATTGCTAATATATTATTTTATTATTTATGTTATTTTATCTTATCTTCTTATATTTTCTTTATAAAATAAGTATGATATCTGCAAGAAAATAAAAATATAGCAATATAGAATAACGTAGAGGCAGCAGGCGCAAAATTCGTCCCTGCATGAAGTTCTATGTCTTTCTCGTATTGTGGTGTCGTAAGCACCAAAGAGAGAGATTCTCACAGGATACGAAGTCTCCCATAGGTCGGCAATAGTCGGCGGCAAGAACAGAGGTTCGCGTATATCCGCGCTTCGACCCATCCATTACAGCGTTCCTATATACGAGATAGTCGGGAGAAGGATACATCGGCCATAAATATACGGCGTATTCTGACGTTTTTCTCTCCGACTGATCTGAGAAGAGAAAAAATTCTTGGCTAACCGAAATAACTTGTTGGTATATAAAATACGAATCCGCATCGTGACATATGAAGAAATATATTCATTCACAAGAAAAGTTCCTTTCTAATGTTTAATTAACGTCGCATTATTTAACATCTCAAAGATATATTACAGTTATTGTCCGATTAATTTTAAACAAATTGCATTTTAATATAATCTTAATGAGCACATATAATATATTTTTATCACAATTTTCATTATATTCACGTATTCAATATTAAAAATTTATATGTCGTTTCTTTTTATTAACCAAAGATATCTTTCATTAAAATTTGATGTAGTGAACATAATGCATTTTTCATATTTTCATACATAATATTAATTTAATAAGAATTGTTTATTATTTGAATGGCAAGAATGTACGTATTTTAAATAAGCGAAATCGACTTAATAATTTTACATCATTAAATGTTATAAGTTGATAATTATGTTATATATAATATAGGTATCTTTCATACTAATATCCTAAAATACTATACATTTTTAATTAGCAGAGAGTAAATAATTATATATATATATATATATATTTACAAAAAACATGCTTTGCAGCGGTAGAAATATCATGAATATAATTTTCGTATGACTCGCCTGCGCATTTACATCTTTATTTATTAACATACTTACAAGTCGATAATAATTAAGAGTTATCTTTAGCATATCAGTTACCTGTTAATTTACATCTATCGACCTTGCCATGAATATTTAATCTACTCCGCAGTAATACGATGTAGTTTTAAAATCGCGTTCTGATCGGACACATTATTGACGTATGTATGTATTTATGTATATACGACAGTATATATATCATCTTTTAATCACGTTTATTTTAATTATACATACATAAACTTTAAAAATTTAATAAACAATTCATATAGATTTTTACACAAGAGAGTAATTATGTTTCGACGTTTATACTTTGAGAAATGCAGTTGGCACTTTGCCGGTCACCGATTGTACTGGAAGTTTTCATGCGAGCATGAAATTTACGCGAGATGAATCCAAGGATTGAATTTATGCGTCCGGTCGTCGTCGTGTGCCCTTTAATGTCAGAACGATGAACGTCCGTTAAAGTCTCCCGTATAAATCCTAAATCAGTGATCTTCGCATTCATAAAGACGCACAACGGGCTTTATGGCGCGAACGCAAAGTGCCGGTGAGCGCGTCTTGACGTAATTGCTCTTGTGAATTGAGCCCGACCGCCGTCTTAATTACGTAGCAAAGCCGTACGTACCACTCGTTTGATTCGGCAATTAAAGCGCCCTGCGCGATGCCGAGAAGTGACACATCTCGCAATGTGGCCCGCAGTCTGACATGCAATTACGCCGTTTTGGCGGCGAATCATAAGTCGTCCAAGCTTGTTTCGATTATGAATACTTCATTGTTGGCGCGTGTAGCTTTTCAATGTGTTCAAGCATATGCATATGAATATTTTATTTCCATATACTTACGCAATCCTTCATACTTCAATTTAACGAGCAGAGATATGGGCGTTTTAAATATAATACGTGGTAAAAATAGGTTGAGATAACATTTTATATTTAAAGTCATTAATAATATCGTTGACAACCGAGGAAAATTATAGTCATTACGCAAACAAGTTAGAAATCGATCGGGCAACTGTTTCTTCGACTCGAGTCTATTGTATATATTTATGTATTCAGCAATATCTTATAATCTAATATCTTGTCAATTATTTTGAACTTATATGAACTTAAGTATCGTAATCTGAAACTTTTTAACCCATAATTTCGTATTTGATATTCCTTGCTAATATTCTTTTACCTTGAAAATTTAAAACTAATTGTTTATATTTTGTAGTCCAAAACTTTACATGTTAAATTACTCCAACAATAAATAGTGTAACTGATAACAGTTTACCTTCAAAACTACTATCGTTTGTATTCTATAGATATTAACCAATTGAAACAAATTAATCTCTCTCTCTCGGAGAACGATTTGCTGAAAAGTTATGTTACTTTGTTTTCCATTTATTTAATATATCAATATATTTTAATATGCTATACTTATAGATATTATAATCACTTTCTAAATTAAATTTCACTTATTTTTCAGGCGGGCATCGTTGATGTCACCGCGACAGTTGATGAGAAGCTCTAACATGACTCAAAAGTGGCAGCGTCGGGAAATATCCAATTTCGAGTATCTGATGTTTCTGAATACAATTGCTGGTAAGTGCCTCTACTTTAGATAAATGTAAAACGCGATCGAAATCGACCGATGATCGGTCGATTCTGCTTGGGTATCGATTAGAGAAAGGAGCGCGAGGATAGCGAAGACGCCGGGCTTTTTTATGGGTATACACGGGCGGATGGAGTCTGTCGTGGCGCATTAGGGATGTTCTCAATCAGCCCTGTGTTCCGTTAGCTACCCCATGCGAGTAATCCCAACCTTGTGGACCCCGGTAATCCTCTCCCGAGGGACTCACCACCACCCCTCCCTGCCTCGCGTTGCTGAGGGCGAAATGGTGGCGCGTCTTTGTTTCTCTTCGGTTTAATATCGGCTCCCTCGCGCGTTCATCGAAGCAAATCACGAAATTCGAGACACCGCCTGCCTCGTGCGCTTTTTAACGAGACAGTTCGAACGCCTCTTGACGAGTCACGACGGCATTCGATCGGGCGCATCCCGATCGCCCAGTCTTTTCATCGAGAAGGCATATTCTCTTCCTCGGACAACATTAATGCGAGATTTAATGATACTTGTACGCAAAGCGCGCTCGCTCATTGTGCTTTTATTATCGTGCGCACGATACAACGATTTATCTTTAATTTCACGGAAGAGAGAATTCAACGTGCACCATTTGTCTTCTATATTACACGCAGGAAGCCTAGAAGAAACAAACGTATCATCAAACGATTCTCTTCACTTGCCGCGAGGTTCATCGACTCCCAAGAGTGATCGATCTCTCTCGCTGCCCTCCTCTCCCCGGGCGAAGTTCTCCCGATGATAATCGTCGGCGTGCACGATAGTGTGGCGGACGGCACGCCGATCGTCGTCGCGGCAATATTAACCGGCGATCGGTCGCGATTCTTGTAAACGAGTCGGTTATATGGGCTCTCGCCCAGGCTCGTCGTAAGTTATACCGCCCGCGCGGGATTTATGCGCACCCACGCCCGCGGTCGGCCGGCCGGCCTAATGACGGCGATGAGCACGGACGCGTAATTATTCGCATTTCGGCGCAGTCCGCCGCGATGCCCGGGGGTGGCCGCAGCCGCGTATTTACGAGGGTTATATATTAATTGCTCGAATAAATAGCCGTGGGTACTGGGGCCCGTAACGTCGTGAGCAGCGAAATCGTTGGCGGAGAGAGAGAGAGAGAAGGAGAATCGGTACGAAAACGAACCGGTCCGCGCCGCGCCACGCCGCGCCACGCCGCGCCGCGCCGCGCCGCGCCGTACCGTGCCGTGCTCCCGCATACGATCAGGATTTTATTTGCTCTCCGCGCGTCGGTTTATTAAAAATTAATGACAGCGAATCCGATGTAAATACGATAGCCCGCACCGGCGGCGGCGAGCCGGCCGCGCGTGTACAGGGCGAATCGCGAAGAGCGATCGTCCGGGACGGCGACGATCGATAAATGTTCCCCGGGATAAATGTCGCATGGGTTTCTGAATAACAAATATTCACCTTCGCATCCGTATTCGCGTCTACAGTCACGTTTTGTCGCTGCAACTATATTGTTTCCCGCGGAAAGCAATTTGCAGCACTTTGTGGACCACCCTGTGCAAAATGCGTAGCAAACAACGTAGCCTGCAGCATGCCGATTGCAACGGAATCTGATCTTAACTCTTCTCAATATAATTACTTTAGTCACATCCCGCGGATATCGCGATAATTTAAATCTATTTATATGCTTTCCAATCGTATCTCGCATATCAACAACGTATTTGTGTTTAATAAAAAACAAGAACATAAGATTTATTACTCAAATATTTATTGAAATGGATGAAAAATGTGTGGAGCATAAATATAACGCGAAATATAATATAATATATGATGAGTGCACATACACAACGCATAAAGGGTATTGATGTACGAGTATCTCCATATATCTGTCGCATTTATTTCTCAAGATGTATACAGTGCGTTTTATATACGCCGATTTACGGACCTTTCATCCCAGGTAGTTGCCAACAGGTCGTCGCCTTCGTTTTCGATCGTATCTAGGCTGGTCCTGCTTTGCAGTGAATTATTGCCGAGGACGCAGCGACAACGCGATAAAGCGGCCGACCGGCCGATCCGTTCGTACACAAACGACTATAATCACGAGACACAAACGTAGTGTGAACATCGTTTACTTCAACCGAAATAAATACTCGACGTCCTAATTTTACGACTCTCTCAATTATCGTTAAATTGCGTATTATGTTAAATTTAAAAAAACCGGATTTAGAGGGTAGGACGGTACTTTGCACGCGTTCCCTCGACTCTTATCTTCGATAGCTCTCGTTGCACGCCGCGAATTATTGCGATCTGCAAACTTTTTTTCCAAATATTGTATTTCGTTTGGAGCGGGGATAAAATTCGGAGGGGAGAGCAAGGGTGAGGGTCCCTAAGAAACGAGCAGACGGAGAATACGTATGTGCGTTGTGTCACGGACATTCCGCTGTCGTGGCGCGTTCCCCGAGCGTTCACTCACGCCGACGCTACCATTAATAATCACTTTGATGCATAACGCGGCCTCGCTATTATTTACGCACAGCCGTCGCTCGCGCGGCGCCCACGATTTACGGTCGTATTGTAGCGACGGTAGGACTTATGCAGCGGCCGACGTGGTACAACTTTCGCCGTTGCATCGCCTTTTTTCGTCGAAGGAATTAAATATCCGGCGAACTTCTTAGAGACGGTCTCAGCCTAGCAGTTTCTGTTAGTTTGCAATGTCTTAGCTTGGTAACAAACGGCCCTGGTCAATATCTCGAAATGCGCTCCAGTAAAGAATGTATGTGCAATAATAATTAATGTTTTGATTGCTAAAATTGATTTCAATATTGAGTAAATAAAATTGTCATCACAAATTGAAATAATAAATCTTTTTGCGATAAAATAGATATAAGCAGAAAAAAAAGAATAATTCTATTCTTAATAAATCTGTACATGCATAATTATTATTTTAATACTCTTTTTTTTTTGCGGAAACTAAAGCGTCAATTATAACGATATTGGCAATCAAAGTAACAATGAGCAGTTCTATATTTTTTGAAAAATATAAAAATCGTATACCGTTGTTTTAAACTTCTATTCTACGATTATCCTGCACTACGTTTGTTAAACGATGCATTGCACTTGCAGATTTAGCACAAGTCGATTGCTTCGGCGAGTTTAACTATCTAATCGCTTCCGTTGCGCGATTATCACGAGTGGGAACATTTTGCGTGCTATTGCGCCGAATACGGCCGCAAAAGAAAACAAAGTAACGGAACGAGGGAGGACGGTGACACACACGTGTATCCGTCATGAGGGCGCCGAGTGACAAACTCGCTGACGTGCTTTAATTAGCGACAGAGAAAGAGATTAGAACTCAGCCTTGGGACCGCGCTGCCGTCACTAATGCATTTCGGAATGGGATTTCGTGAGGATCCAGAGGGGGAAGGGGGGGAAAGGCGAGCAGGAGTAAGACCTCTGGGAGTGACAATTTCAGGAGCGATTAGCCGTCACGCTCTGAGTTATGCGCTTACTAAACGGCGCGCCGCGCCCCATTGAGCCGCATGGCGCGTTTTTCGTAAAAATAGAATCACGAGCTCGGCGCGGTCTCGTGGCCGCTTTCGTCGCCCTTAGCTAACAGCGGGGGTGCGAGATAGATAGGAGTGACCGTGGCTGAGGCGCAGGGTCAGGGCGAGGAATAGAAGTGAGCCGGCGATTATCCGCATTAAAAACCAAACTGCGATCTTCCCTTCTGTCCTCGGCAGTACGTACGAGGAATTTAATTTAAATGCCTACCACCCGTCCTTTTTTTTTGTACGGAACACCAAGCGATGATTTAGGTCATGTAAAAAGAAGAAGAGATACATACGTGGCTTTAACTTAAAGGATTCTGTTCAGTATTAGTATCAGAAGTATCGGTATTTATCGACGACGCGGAATATGATTCAATCGAGAAATAAATTTATGTTCTTGCTTTTGAAAGAAGTAAATTTGTGTCTTTTCAGGCCGCACATACAATGACTTGAACCAGTATCCTGTATTTCCTTGGGTGTTAACAAACTACGAAACGAAGGAACTCGATCTCAGTTTACCGAGCAATTATCGAGATTTGTCCAAGGTATGGACTTAACAAATTTGCATATAGCAATAAAAGAAATATTTTGTTCATCTCACTCTTTTCATATAAGTTACATGCAATAATATCGAATTATCGAGATATTACAGCAAACTTTTTAAAACAAACAACTAAAGAACGCTTATATATTTTGCAGCCAATTGGCGCACTGAATCCAAACAGAAGAGCTTACTTCGAGGAGCGCTTCCAAAGCTGGGAACACGACACTATACCGCCCTTCCATTACGGCACGCATTATTCTACTGCGGCCTTTGTTTTAAATTGGATGATACGCGTGGTAAGTCTCTTACTTATATTTTGTAAAAATAACAAGCTTGATATATTATTTAATTTTCGTTCTTTGTTTCGTTCATTTACAGCTGTAAAAAGCACAAATAGTATATGTTTAACACAATTATTATTTTAAATACAATTAAAATGGAAGAAGAATTTACTAATTTGCATTTACAATATTTTTGATAAAAACAATTATTAAAAAATATTAATTAGCCGTCATTTATTACGCCGAGATTAAATCGAAGTTCAACGCAGGATATGAAACCAGGTCTTTATTCGTATAATGGGCATATAATTAGCTTCCAATCGCTGATTTTTGGTCTTTCCACTTACGGAGCGTGTCCAGTCTGCACCATAAATTTAAACGACACTTTTAGTACTGCGTGCACGCTAATTTGGGGGCGTCGGAACGCCCTCATGCCAACGACGCCCGCCTTCTCGTTAAATATACACATTTGTTTTCTGCTGCATTTCCTCGTTCACTTGAAATTCAGGATCTACCTGGAAAACGTCTTCATCTCTCTCTTTCTTTATTCTTTTCAGACTAAAGTAGATAATATAGTTTATATGAAAAATTGATTACACTATATGTCATTTCTTGGTTGATTATAACTTAATTTACTGTCGATTTGTCAATCATCACGGTAATTCCTACAATGTCACCATTGAATTTATGTAATTGGCCTTAAAGAATATTTAAGTGAATCTAAAATCTGTTTGAAGTACTCGTATTATTGGGCATATTTAAATTCAAAACAACGATGTGTCTAATTGTTTATTCTCCGTGCAACGCATTTGCCCAATAAAATATTGCATCATAAACAATTTATTGGTCTATAACCGCTTGATACCCTGCTGCTTCGTGCCCGCTGAAGATGCGTTAACGATCCGTTTATAGCATTATCTCGGAGTTCTGCCATAAAGAAATAGTTTTAGGTCTGGTATGTAGCGAGGATTCGCGTTCCCGGTAGAATTCAAAAATCGGGTTTATGCCTTTGCGTATAGTCGGGTTCGTGCCGCGGCCACGAAAGTGCATCGATTATGTGTGTGGCCTCTCGCTTTGCATTCGTTCGCCTGTCAACGGAACGGATGACTGACCGAGAAACGAGAAGGGCTTCGCAAGAAACCGCGCGCACAAAGGGCCGCCTATAAAGTGTCTCTAAGTGGCGGTTTAGAGTCGCGCCGCATTTTCTCCGCCCCAACTCACACTCGTTTTTACGTCTCATCCTTATTGACATTCTGCGGGATTTATGTGCTCCCGTTGCGACAGGACTTAGCTAGTCGCTAAAACGGTACTACGAATAAATTATCTTTACAGGAACCGATGACGACCATGTTCCTGGCGTTACAAGGCGGCAAATTCGATCATCCTAACAGACTATTTTCATCTATCGCGCTCTCGTGGAAGAATTGCCAACGCGATACATCCGACGTAAAGGTTCGTTGCATTTAATTAAGATACTCGTGAAATTTACATTTTCTCCACGCCTCGGTGAATATCCATTGTTTTTATCGCTGCATAAATTCTCAATCGTATACGCCGCTTGATACACTAAAAATCGACGGAGCTATAAATTTGTCTTCTCATTAACAGGAGTTAATTCCGGAATTCTTCTTTCTACCGGAAATGTTGGTGAATAGCAACCGCTACCGTTTGGGCAGGCAGGAAGACGGTAGCTCGGTCGGCGATGTTGAATTACCACCTTGGGCTTCGTCTCCCGAAGAGTTTATACGTATAAATCGAATGGTATAAAATTAACTTTTTTATCATCAATGTTGAGACTTATAAGCTTTAAGTTAAAAAATATTATTACCTACGCATGCAATAAACACACATACACATATTTTGCAATAATTATTTTATTAAATTATATTTTTTCAGGCACTCGAATCCGAATTTGTGTCTTGTCAATTACATCAATGGATCGATCTGATATTTGGTTATAAGCAAAAAGGTAAGAGCAATTTTAGAACAGATTACGATAATTTATAGAGTTTACCGTAAATTATGGATATTAAAACTGAATAAGAAATTATTATCTTACATATTTATATTATCTTTATATATATTATTTATTCTCTTATATATGTACATTAAATCTATCACATTCGGTACCGCAAAAAAATAAAATCTCTATGATTTTATCTAAAATGATGAGATACATCTACATCGATCGCAAAATCGTTCATGGCGTCAGGTTCCAGCGATAATCCGTGAATTAAATTAATAAATGTTCGCACAATGGCAGGCGCCGCTTGCCAGCGCCCAAGGTTGCGCCTTGGGTGTTGGGACAGAGGCGCAGTCGAGTCAAATTAGATTTCCACCGATGTTAATTGCCAATGGCGCCTCTATATCCGGCGCTTCCCCGAAGATGCTGCCTCGGCATCGGACGCGGGAGCGAGGAGGGGGCGACTGGCGTTACGAGTGCGCGCGTATGGAAGGAATTAGTTTTTAGTTAGCTTCCTCTCTCTCGGTCCCTGTCCCGACCAATTAGGCACGTGTGCCGAGCGCGACAATGCGTCCCACCCGTAATATGCAACACGTTTACGGTAGCAGCCGGTAGCATGAAAGTGGAGCCAACCGGAAATACCGAGCACAAGCAATCGTCGAGAGCTCTCTCAGAATCGTTTTCGAAGAATGCATTCTGTCGCGCATCGTGGCGACAACGCATAGAACAGGATCGTAAAATTGTAGCAGAGAATAAGAGCTTGAAAGCTCTTCGTGTAACATTTCGATTACTTTGTCTCTCGCAGGCCCGGAAGCCGTACGTGCCACCAACGTTTTCTACTACTTAACGTACGAGGGTAGCGTGGAATTGGACACGATCACCGATCCTATGATAAGGGAAGCTGTAGAGAATCAAATTAGAAATTTCGGGCAGACGCCGTCGCAACTCTTGATGGAGCCGCATCCTCCAAGAAGCTCAGCGATGCATTTGGTGAGATGATCTCAACATATACATGAAAAAGTAGTTTCACATGCAGTCTTAATAAAGACTGAGAATACCCTTTCAGTCTCCAATGATGTTCTCGAGCATTCCGGATGATGTGTGCATGACCATCAAGTTCCCATCTAACTCGCCAATTTGTCACATCTCGGCTAACACTTATCCTCAACTGCCACTGCCATCGGTTGTGACGGTAACTACCGGACAGCAGTTTGCTGTTAATCGGTGGAATACCAATTATGCAGGTAAAGTAATTTTCTACACGCACTCTCTGGTACTTATGTTTATCCCCATCGCCTCGTGGTTATCACAATTTAAACCTTTTGCAGCCTCCGTGCAATCTCCGAGTTATGCAGATACCCCTCAGGCGCAGGCTGCCAATCAGCCATTGTCCATGGATCCTGTTCTTTGTAAGTAAACACGTACGGATGTACGTGTAACATTTTTCAAGATAATATCTTCGGAGTGCATACTAATTAATAACACTGTAACGCTATATTTCAGCTCAAGCGGCAAATAGCTCGAATCCAACGTTACAACGTCGACATTTAGGCGACAATTTTAGCCAGAAGCTCAAGATTCGTAGCAATTGCTTTGTTACCACTGTGGATAGCCGATTCTTGGTGGCCTGCGGATTTTGGGACAATAGCTTCCGCGTCTTTTCCACTGAGACAGGTGAATTTTCATATCTCACAATTAATCACACTGATGCGAGAAATAGATAGTTAATAGAAAGGCAATTCACATATTTATATCAGTTAGTTCACATATTTTATATATATGCTATTTTACATGGTGAAGCTCTAGGGAGGAAATTATTATTTGCAGCAAAAATCGTTCAGATAGTATTCGGTCATTACGGAGTTGTCACTTGCTTGTCGCGCAGCGAGTGCAACATTACTTCTGATTGTTACATCGCATCCGGAAGTGCTGACTGTACTGTCCTCCTCTGGCATTGGAACGCAAGGACACAAACGATCGTCGGTGAGGGTGAAGCACCAGCGCCACGTGCCACCCTTACAGGTCACGAACAGCCTGTGACGGCCGTCGTCATATCCGCCGAATTGGGTTTGGTTGTCTCGGGATCGCATTGTACGTATTACAAGTTAAAAAACAAAAAGAATTCTAAGAGAAATATAAAAAGATACTTTGATTTGATTGACTAAAATATTTTTTATTCTATATAATTACTACGTAATAATTAGATATATTACTGATACATTGAATTTATAATACTTAATCTTGAGATAATTCGAGTGATTTTTAATATTACGAATAATTCGATACAGACGGCCCAGTACTCGTCCATACCACTTTCGGTGACCTCCTGAGATCGCTCGAACCACCGAACGGATTTTCATCCCCCGAGAACATCGCTATGTCACGCGAGGGCGTCATCGTGGTAAATTACGAACGTGGGCATATAGCGGCCTTCACCATAAACGGAAAACGTCTTCGTCACGAGTCTCACAATGATAATTTACAGGTAATTTTCGTGATTGTACGTAATTTTTTGATAATTTATGTATGATCATAACTGACAACGTTGTTATTTATTTCCAGTGCTTACTGTTGAGCAGAGACGGCGAATATTTAATGACTGGAGGTGATAAGGGTATTGTAGAAGTTTGGCGAACTTTCAATCTTGCTCTTCTTTATGCATTTCCTGCATGTGAAAGCAGCGTGCGTTCTCTCGCGCTTGCTCATGATCAAAAGTAAGTAAAGTCGACATACATATTTAAAAAATTTGTTTTGTTAGTTCTTACCATTAGTTCTACCATGATGCAATGTTCCCGTAGTTTCAGAGATTCACTTTAAATTTATATTGTTTTATTATGTGAAGAGTATAAATATATTCTGCTCTATTTACAGGTTTCTTCTTGCTGGTCTGGCAAATGGGTCCATTGTGATATTCCACATCGACTTTAACAGATGGCATCACGAATTCCAACAGCGTTACTGAAATTACGACTTCCTCTTCGCCTAAGAAGGCACACAAGGAAAGCGCATCCCATAAGACAAACTTCTGCGCTTAACTTTCCAAATAGTATGACATTTCGAATTTACATGTATTTCTCGGACAAATAACGCTTCGTTTGTTCGATTTCCCGTAGAGCATTCACGAGTCTGTCATAACGCGAATGTGTGTACGGGGAAACTATATATTATTTGCGCGACATTTGTACGGGCCAGCTTCTCGTCAGACTATCCTTAGATTTGCCGCAACTTATGGTACGCAAAATATATTCTATCAGCCGCGTTTCGGATTAGATATAATGGGCGGCAATGAAATGAACGTGGTGCACTGCGAATTTTAACGTTTCAGCAATAAACTCGCTTTCGTGGCTACGTGCAGTGCTTCCGTGAGGGGGAGGTCGAGCGGAGTGTGATACAGAGGGCGAGGTGCAATCAGAGTTCCGGCCGTTTATCCCGCGTAATTGCCGAGTGGGACGTTAAACCACGTCGCAAGCTTATTAAAAACGCGAAAGCTACACACGTACCGCTCGAAACGCTAGTCAATTAACGAAGACTCGGATCTACTTACGTTCGCGAGTGTTCGCGCGATTTCTTCTCACGCGGCGCGGAGAAAGAGGTACGCCAATACCGGGGGGGATAAAAAGAGACGACGACCGCCGACGCCGAAGAGTTAGAAACCGCGTCGACGAGACGGCGGAGCTGAACATACGTTATTTTTATGCCTGGAACTGCACGTGGATTTGGCCCACGACACTCTAGCGTTAAATGTCCAATTGTAAATACGGATATGTAATTCTTCACGTTATACATATATACATACACACGTGCATACACGCGCGCTTGATTCCGTATAATTAGAGGGGGCGAGGAGGCGAGAGGCGTGTTATTATCGCGAGAGAGCAATTGTATTCTTCTCAGACGTATTAATGTCGCTCACGTCGAACTTTTTGGCTAAGCACCTTGTACGTTCAGTTCGGACTACACGCACGCGAACGCACTGCGTATCACTGGTACCAAGAGCCGGTAGATGTTTCGCGGATAAATGTCGCTGATCATTCTCCCGGTTACAGTATCAACCCCCTCCCCCACCCCCCGCCGCCGCCGCAACACTTTCTACACCCTGATGTTCGCGTCCTTCGAAAGAGATCCTAATTTTTATCAAAGCCGTCCAGCTTAACTTTTGCGAGGATATTTCTTAGTATTTTCGCACGCGACGTATACTAATCAGCAAAGCAAGTTATTTAGGCTAAAGTAACATCCCGAATTCATCCTTAACATTCCGCGATTTGTCGAGGATCGCGTTTTGTGTGTGAATGCGTCGTCGGTGATCCCTAGGATGACTCGAGTGACGATAGAGTAGGATATACGAGAGACGAGAGAAAGAGAGAGAGAGAGAGTATGAAATGTAAGAGCGAGAGAATGAAGGAGAAAACAAAACAGACATACACCTTAACATCCAACAACGATGGGGAAGAAGATGCTTGATCACGCGTAAGCGATAGAATTATCTAGCTTGATTTTTCGTTTGTACGTCATCGTTAAACATGTGATAGTCTTGTAGTGTTACTACAAAGTATTGTCATTCTGAGCCTTGTGTATTTTACGAGCTAGTCGTAAACACAGGACGCCGCATAAGTATAGCCTTCAGTTGTTCGTACGTATTCCGGACGTAGTGTATTGTCGTCAAACTTGGTTTTAATTATGTGTAACGAATAATTACTTAATCTATCTAAGGAGACAGAGGGATGGGGAAACCATTTTGTTGTCGTTGCTTCGTAGCCGACGATGATAGATGTATTTCCAAGGTTGCCACGGCAGTTCTCGCAAAATCTTCATGTACGAAAGAATGACGGGAGGTGCAAGGGCGCGGGGATGAGAGAACGAGGAACGCTAAACACGGGAAGAAAATGAGAGAATTATAATTTGTTTTTGAATTTCTCAATTGACTGTCACGATAATTTCGGAGGATGTTATGACACTATAATGTAATATTACTTATAACTCGCCTTTGGATAAATTATTATTTGTTTAAAACGAAATGAATAAAATTCTCAATTCTACACTGTTAAATATTAAAGGATTAAATTTAAACCGATTTTTTTAGTTAAAAGTAGAAATAAATAATATTTGATTGTTTTTATTTATATGTAGTTAATTATCCAGATAGGAAACTTTTGCGATAAATGCACAATTATTGCATCTTTCTATTCACCGAATTTCGCAATAATTGTCATTAAATGATTCTGCAAAATTCATATCTTTTCTGAAATAGAATTTTACAATTATAATTTCTAAATATTGACAAAATAATGACGCAAAATTATGTAAAAAATAAAAAGTAAAAAGAATTTCTTATTATTACTTGAATAATAATTGTATAATTTTATGCTGCAACGATGTTTACAGTAATTACAAAATTAATTTCTGAAATATATTCAGTTATAATTGTGCTGGATGATTCTTACTAATGTTACAATTATATAGGAATTTATTTTAGGCATCAATTTTTTAAAAATCACTACATGTTGCAATCAATAAATTTAGAATTATTAATTTTAAAATTTAAATGTAGAATTATTATGCAATATATTATACATTATATTTTAAAATTAAAATGAGACTAAAATTTTTCTGCATGCGTTCCTATCTGGGTACTGGAGTCCTGAAAAAAGTTAATTATTGGAGTAGCTGATATGAAAGAAATTCCGGAATATCAACACGAGTTTTTAAAGTTTTTAAAAAGCGTACATTCTTAATAATTTTAATAAATTTTGACATTTTCAATGTTAAACGATTTTATTGATCAGCATTGAGTGCTGGGATACGATGGCAAGGAATAGATTTCCCCGCACCTCGATACGTGTTCTAGTCAAGAATTACCGTCTAATCACTGTCGTGAATTACCTGCGATCCTCAGCATTTAGGTATCGATACACTTAAAAAGATATGCCGTACTGTTTACGTGTAGTTGTATAAAGTAAAGGCATAGTGTACCGTCGTTCTTAGCGATCAATCACCTTGGGCTTGCAAGATCACGGTAGCGTTACCGTCGTAATATCGATTCTCGCTGTGCACCGGACGATCAGAGGGCGAGCCTGAGCACACTGATCGCCGGTAATCGTACAATTTTTAAATGTATAGGAGAATGTTACGTGTGCAACGTGTTAATAATGGTGTATTGCCACTCGTTATGGGCGTGCTTCTGCATGATCGTTCGTGTCGTTTCGTTCGCGCGGAAGAATGGAGGCGTGATTGCGAGAGGAAGGACGACGGAGGGAGGGATGACACGGGTGAGAGATGCCGAAGGTTGAGGGTTGTGTCTGGGTGCTTTCAACAATATTCGCTAATTTTCTTACGTATGGAAACGAATTTTTGTCACGCGTGTAAATGTTTACGTGTGTACTCGATGTATAGGCGCACTATCGATGCACTTTATTTTCGCTACGGTGAGACGTACGGGAAAGAGAAAACGGGAGGAAAAAAAAAAAGAAAAGCACACACGACATTCCATCTGCATTTCCTGCTTTTAGCCGATTTATAATTGCGTTTGTTCATCTATCGATCTAGAGCTGTAGGAGGAAGAGAGAATTGGCAAGTCGCTCCTTGTTCATAAAATAGTCAAATTAAAGAAAGATGTAGTTAAATTGCGGAGATAACGGGGATGATTTTGACGACGCGTGGTAGCGAGTATGTGACGTGTGTTCACAACACGCATTTTCGCAATTATTCGATAAGCGCGAAGGCAGCGTAATGGATGAGAATGCATCGCGGTGACAAGAGGTCGTATAAGAGAAGAGTTTTTATATTTGTTTATAGATGTGTGAGAATGTGCTGCACTCTTTAAGCAAGTTGTTAGTGAATTCCCTCCATATTGCTAATATACATAAAGGAAGTTAACTCAGATCGATTTCTGTCCGTACTTGAACATTCAGTACATAAAAAAAAAATATTGCTACTATTTTAAATAACGCTAAGTACAACGCTACAAGAGTTTGCCTATATTATTATTACGATTACGATTTATTGTCGTCATTATTATTAATATTCTTATTATTATACGATTGTGGCTACATTAACGTACTTAATATTGACGGCTACCTATATAGGAGCATAGATTTGTATATTCGTCGGATAAGGCCCTTAATGTTTGCGTGTTAAGTAATAATTTTACTTATCGACATTACGATTACGAGAGAAGAACGTAAATGAGAGAACTGTGTAAAGTTTTATCCGGTTCATTCATACCGCGAGCTGCCCGTAGAGAAGTACTTACATCTAATAGAATAATCGATACGTCTGTAATGTTTATAAGCGTAATCACGGGCGGGGACAGGTGAGGAAGAGCGCTGCAAATCACGCGGATATAAACACTCAAAGCTTACTCATTAGGCTCACATTTAATCTACTTAAAGACCTGGTTTAAAAGTCTCTCAAAGTTACATTTAAGAGCGACGCGGGTGAGAATCAACGGTAGCGGGAAAGCTCAACGGAACGTGAATCGAAACGTCCCGATTCTTAACGAGCGAGTCGTGGCCAATCGAAAGCCTTTCGTCGACGCGTATGATCAATTTTTTTTACATCACATATACGAAAGTCAATATACACGTAGCCCGTCAAGTTGGAGCAGCCTCGATCGCGCGGATTCAAGGGGACTCGTCGAGCATCGTTTGCACCAATGTTTTATAAGCACTGACTCGTTTTTTTTTTTCCTACCTCGATCTGACGCGACCCGATCTGACTTCGTGCGCGGATCACGGTCGAGCTCTTCCAATTTACGGATCAAACCGTCAAACCGTGCGATTACATCTCGTCAGGATCGAGCCTCTCACCGATTACGGACGTCTTCGGTGAACATCTTTCGTCATTTTATGAATTTGAAGACACGCACGCGCGAGAGAGAGTATGACCAAACGATTGTGCACCGCGAACAAAACGTAGTTAGTGGCCTAATTGTTTTGCCGGCGGTGTGAAAGCGCGTCCGTGACGGTTTGACGCTCGATCGGTGGATGTAGGATGATCGGGCGCACCGTCGAAAGAGTCTCGACACTTGTCTCGTATTGATTTCCGGCGAAGCCAAACCGTAATCACGGGCACCTCGTCGTTGACAGGAGGTACGCGGATACAGATTAATTCCCGCCACTTTTAAGGAGTACTACTAGGTAGAAAAGTACTTAAGTCGTTGCTACATACCAGTATATATAAGCTCTATCGCTTATTTTATACTTAGAAGTATTGTAATGTTCGATTAGAGGTAACATAATGGGAAAGTTGTATCTTTAGCATATAAGGTAGAATAATCTGTAAAGATAAGTAGTCAAATAAATGAAAAGTACATTTGATGTTGCAGACGATCTTTTTTTTCTTTATGGCTTGGACTGATATAAACTCGATGTATCTTAAGTGATATTACAAAATATACTAAAATTGAGCAAGTAGGTGGAAATTAAAACTTCACAATCTTCCTTGTTACCGATTTATTTATGTTATTCACGATCATAACAGGGAGCACTGGGTGTACTCAAATATACAATATAGATATGTACTCGTTAGAAAAGTATACACATCGTCCATACCGATATTATTGTTACTTGCCCATAAATTAATTACGTACGATCGCTTTCATAATTAGAGTAGGTATTAAACAAAGTACTCATCCTTCGACTTAGACAATTACAATACGTTACCAACATAATAATTTTTAACGTACACTCATTTGAATATATTTTGACTTGTTCATATTCATAGGTATACATACATAAAATCTATATATTTATATTTTATAATTCAACGCCCAGTCCATTTACATTTCAAAGCTGATATTTTATCATTCATGAACCAGTGACCAGTGTACAAAATAAGATGAAAAAAATGTTTAAATTTTTTTACCGATGCATATGTAATAAAAACTGAAAGCTTACTTTAGCATTTCTGGAGCAAGTTAAATAATTTTGTAACGAAATATCTTAATGGAAAGATTATTTTGCATTGCATTTTTGTATTTATGTATAAGTACAGATTCTTCGGATTCGTTTAAATACTACTCTCAATATGGAGCGACTGTTCCACTTATTACATGAAGTTATTTCAGAAAGTTCAGTCCTGTGGTAGAATGTCCCACTTGTACGAAAAATACAGTAATTTTTTTCTATGGGCATCGCTGGAATAACGGAATAAATGAAACGTCGAAGATTTAGAAAAATGTTTCTTACGACTTATTGGCGAAAGATGGCATATAATTGAAATATATATATTGACTCGAAATAGAGGGATGATCTAGGATTACTACAGAACGGCGATTGAAGTTTCTATATTAAGCATGTATGTACGGTTAGAACATACTATTATTAATATTAACACTATTTCTGCTACATAGTTACTTTGTTGGCACATTTTTCGCTAATCAATATGTCACTCATATTATATCACTTTAGTTTTGATATTATATTTGATTATCTATGATTTGCATAATATAATTCTATATATGTGTAGATTATGATATACTTTTGTGGCGTAATTGCCTTCATGCGATTGATAAGGGCTGAAAAAGAAAATTTAAAGAGAAAACTTGTAGAAAAAACTTGAAGTTTTTTCTAAAAAAAATTTTTTTTTAAATAAAAAAATAAAAAATAAATATAATTAAAAATATATTTACCACTGTATCTCTATTTTAACTCTTATAAAATATTCGAGAATACCCAATTTCTCATCCATTTTTTCCAGAAACGCCCATATTTCTTTGATACTTAAATTCTCTCCATACATTCTGTATAAACGTTAGATAAATGTTCTTAGAAATATATCAATAAAGCAGAATTCACACAGATCTATCAAAAACATTCACAAGTTTGGTTAAATGTAACTCATAAAAAAATTAAACAATTTTCTGATTGAAAACTTATCTACACTAAATCTTATATTATTTCCAGAATATTATTTTGATTACATTCTTAACGCATAATACATATAAATAATATATCCATAATTTATTAAATTATAAGAGGACTGCATTTCACGCCCTTTTTCTTATACCATATAATTTACTTATACGTATATTATTATTTATTATCAAGTTCACAATCGAGTAATCGCGTTAGTTGCAAACGTACATAGCTTGTACGAAGCAGCTGATATACGTGATCTCTGGGCCACGTTTGTTACTTGTACGTACGTATATGTGTGTGACAGTTTGCGTATATGTTCAGATACATTATCACAAACAGTGCCCGTTTGCATCGAGCATTATGTTTAAACATATATCACGTTAATAGAACATTTGCGCAGAAGTGGTAGCGAGCGTGAAATAATAAACGACGCATAGATCCAACGCTATTTGTACCTTAGACATCTACCATATTTAATTGTACTCTGCCGTTAATATAATCCGTTTCACTTAAATCTGCCTGCATTCGTCTGTCTCATCTCTATCGAGGATAAGGCCTTATACTCCTCACGCTATTCATCTTCTATAAAAACTTACTTTTATCTGACCTCACGCTCTAATCTAGTACATTTAAGCTACCGTCATGTTCAACATCACGTGTGATAAGAGGGAGATTCTACGGGGATACAACAACCTGCGTTTGAAACGATGCGGGACCAGCCCACACACTATCGCGAGCAACAGCTCGAAAGACAAAGCAACGCAAATTTATCTCCGTTGCGTTCCGTCACGATCGTCGGAATTGAGCAACATACATATGTTTCGCGAGTGATCGGTTTTCCGTGTTACGCCGGATCGTTTATTATTTCATGCCTGCTGCACGAGGTAAGATTTGCAAAGCACAGAGTTCGCCGTCCGGCCTTTCTTTGAGACAGAGGTTGTACTTAAGTCAGTCAAGCGATGTACATTAAATGACGACAGAAGGAGACGATGTCCAAGCCGACGTCTGACAATATTTGCCAGCTTCTGCAATGTTTACTCTCCGCCTTTTGTCTTCATCTGTAATGCGAATTTTGCCAGAAGCGCCGACGAAAATATTGATTTTTCATCATCTTATGCGAGAATTTAGATTTTTAGTGAAAATTTAGAAGTTAATTTTTTAGATTGTTAGTAGATAACTTTACTTTTTAATTAATTTAAAATTATAATCTACGCCAAGGAGTTGAACTTACCTGCCGTTTAAGCAGCTCAGGCTTACTGGGAGTGGTTCCGAATCTACAGCTGGAATATGGCCAGCTATAGTCTCCATTAATGGATACCATTGTGCCACTGGTTTTCTTGGATTATCTAGCATTTCTAACCAGTGATCACGGCCAATTCCAATGAAGCTCGAACCAATTGCGGTACAGCCCATCAACTCATTCGATCCGATTCTATACATACACAAGATATTAAACTTTACTTATTATTACTTTAATAAAAAGATTTTGTAAAATATACTAAAAAATTGTTCTTACCTATCGTAATCAATTACTTTCACTATAAGACTGACATCCTCGATATTGTCTGAGGGAACATCAAAAACAAGCGCCTCGTTGTAAACAGGATAAAGAGTATTCTTCTTCACCGTTGTCTTTTTCTTTTTTATTCTTTTGCCTTGGCATAGCAGATAGACTTTCACATAAGGATCTGAATGAGGAAATGAAACATATACAGTCAATTATAGATAATAATATAATAATGATATAATGATACTAATTATAATTTGAATTGAATTTGAGATTGAATGATAATAATTATAATTAATGAATTATAATGATGATAATAGCATAATAATGTTATATTTTTAGTAAGAAATTTTTCCATTAATAATATAGTCGTAAAAAAATATCTAAACTATTCGAACCTGATTTGCCTGTTATATCCATTCCTTTCAGGTTTCTGGCTTTAACGACGGTTAATGTCAATCGACCGGCTGTTGGTAGATAACACAGTGACAACATCAATTCTCCTAGATTAACTTTTTCCTAGAATATTGAAAAGTTAAAGTTATATATTCGAAATAACCGTTCCAAAATAATTAAATCGTTGATCTCATGCAAATTAAGGTACCTGCAAAGCACAAAGAATGTCCATCGTGTATTCGATTTCTTGCTCGAGGTCAGTGCAATCTAAAAGTCCCTTAAGAACAACTTGTCCAATGAGATCGTGACGTGAAAACCGATCAAAGTCGTAAACCGAAAATTGCACATAACGTTCCCTCAGTTCTTCATATGATACGCTGATAAAATAAATTGCATATCAAGCACTGCATTTTAATTTTTACATAACTATATAATTTAGTACACATAACTGAATGCTAAAAAAATCTTTCAAGGTGGACTACAATATTAAAAATTTTTTTACCTAAAAATAAACGTTTCATTGAATATCGGGTTCAAATTTTTTCGATGTACTTTTGTCTGGAACTTCTTTTTCCTATCCGGCAACAGATACACCTTGACGTACGGATCACTGCTACCCGTTACATCTTTTATCGGCAATTCGCGAGCTTCCAGAACCTAATATCAAAAAATCAAATATTATTAAATTTAATACATAAGATTATACAATAATAGAATAACAATAAAAATATCTTCATATGATACGATAAAATATCATCCTAAAGAGATAGAAATTGAATAATATTTTTAATATTACATGTTATTTTTTTTTTATTTTATAGATATTTAAATTTACAGAAAATAGAAAAAAATATAAATAATTAAAGTACTTTATAATCGTATTACATAATTGGTTTGAATATATATAAAGTACTTTACAATCGTATTACATAATTGGTTTGAATATATATCTACCTGGGTCACATCAGCACGTGAGATATTGAATAATGATAATGTAGTATCACAATATTGCATTTATGATGGACATTCATCCTCCTACAGTAGAATTAACTGTGGTAGCCTGTAGATTAGGTAAAGTTGGCTACATTACCTGATTTTTTTGTAAACAATAGTTTTGAAATATTATTATAGTTTTATAAACATTTACGTATAATGTAACATGATAAATGGAGCAAAAACCGATAATAATATCATATTAAAATTTATCTTTGAAGTATAATTTGCCGTAAATAATTGATCTTAATATACTCGAATTTGCCACAGTAATAGCTCAATGTAGCCAATATTACCTAATCTACAGGTTTCCACAGTTAATTCTACTGTAGGAGGATGAATGTCCATCATAAATGCAATATTGTGATACTACATTATCATTATTCAATATCTCACGTGTTGATGTGACCCAGGTAGATATATATTCAAAACGCAGTTTAAATGCAAACTCATTTATTCATATACGGAACACGTTATTTTCCAGTCCACGAAAATTTTATATCTCATTTATACGATTATAAATTTATGTTGTTTAATATTTTATTTAAATATTTATTTATCATAATCTTTTTTATTTCGTTGTCTTGCATAATTAAAAAAAATTTGTTAGTGTATAACTTGCGATATACATTTTATTAAGCATTTGTTTTATTATTTTTTTATTATAATTAAAATTTGCGAGAAGTCATAGAAAATGTTGCGCGAAACTTACTTTGACAACAAGACCTTCAATTTCCTTGTCATAGCGAAGAGCAAAGTGTAATTTTCCAGCGTATTCCATTTCTGTTGTGCTGGAGCTTTCCGTACTCTCTTGTCTTACGAGTTCTTTTTTATACAACTCCGGCTGCACAATGTTAACAATTTACACCAATATTATATCTCGCAGATAAAGTAAAAATTAAAAATTTCAATATACATGCATTTACAATATCATTCAATTAATATGAAGCAAAGTAACTAGAAATCGACCGGAATATACAGAATCCTATATGTTACACGATACGCTTGCTTCAAAAGGAATCAAATGACATAACGTCGCAGTTTGCATTTCGTCATAACAAAGGTACGAAATAATGCCTAAATACCTTAATAAGACCAAGGCTAGAATCACTGCGAGTTTCGAAGCTGCAAATACTGAATTTAATGTTAGGTAGATCAAGCCGATGCGATAATTGACGTTGAAAGCTTTGATGTCTCATTGGCACAATGGGTAAAGTGGTTTGACGCAGCACCTGGTAAAATGTTAACGTTGAAATAATCGCAGAATTTTAAGAAATGTCTTACTAATTCCAATTTGCCAATAATACCTTTTTATTATCTTTCTGCTCTTGAACGTATTCGTGAGTAATCGGTTCTGATTGGAGGTCCGGGAGAGAATGACTGATGCGAATCGCATTTTGCTGAATCTGATCGGTCTCTGTATCTTCGATATTCTCATGTCGAGTCATGCTCATTAACCATCGCCAAGTGGAAGAACATTGGAAGCTCACCGCTGCCAAAAGAACCAGACATACTAGGGCTACTCCTGCCGCTATCAGAAGCTGATAGGGAAAATTCTCGCTCCATTCTTCTGGAAAAACAAACATTTGTAATTCGTTGAAATCAAGTAAACTTTAAGATTATAAGGTACAAATATAAATATACAAAAGTATAATAAATAAATACCTACATATAATTTAATAAAGTATTTTTTAAATATATATTCTTATTTTGGTTTTTTAAAATTTATGAAAATCCTTCATTTACGTTTTCGTGAAATGCTAGGCTGCGTAGGTGAACCGTAACATAGTGAAAGGATTGAATAAAATATTCACAGGAATTCATATCGCTATGGAACGTTACGTTGGACTATATAATTTAATGACGGATAATGAAAATCATATTATATAAGCTACTAATTGGATTGGAAATCATATAATTTCAAATTGCTATAATTCGTAAAGTAGATGAAGCGTCCAAAGAGAAAGCATAACTTTCATTAGATTTATGCAATAGAAAGAAAATAAATTATGAGAAAGGTCCTTCAAATATATGCATTCGTATGTATGTGCGTATTTGCGAGGAATACGTCATCGTGTACATCCTACGACAAAGAGAACGGTATCCTTGGTTTGAGGCAAATGAAGAGATGTACGCCAACGCTTCGAGCTTTCCGTTCTCGTTTATATCGAGAACAATGCGTGTCTTGCTAATGACAGAAATATCTTTGTTTTTGCTTTAACGTGCAGCACGTTATCAGCCGCATATAAGTATAATACATGATGCACTTTCCTCCGCCATATTTCATACTCAACTCTGAGATCAAACCGCTCGAGAATTAATAAGAGTGAATTTATTTTGTAAAATATTTTTACATGTACACACAATCGTATTCTTTGCTTACGATTTTAGAAGATAAATTTTTGTTCGAATTTTATTTTCTTAAAAAGTAAGAAAAAAGAATGTTTTAAGTATATTTTTATTTAAAAAATTCTTTTGAACTACGGTGATGTCATATCTGTTCTTATCGGGAAAAAGCATTAAAAAAGATTATTTTGTAGAAATGACTCACTGTCGAAAATTGTTGGAAACGTTACACATGCTATGTGGGCAGTAATAGGAAATCGATGCGCGATTGGTCACACAGAACCTTTGATTGACTAAATTGCGCATGCATGTACGAGACAGAGCACATATTACCGTTTTCCCCCTTTTATCCCTTTTGTGCGTGTGCGTATCACGACTGTTTAAAAAAAAAGAACTGATGCATAGTGCGCCTTTTATCTTTGAAAACAATGAAATGAATCCAGCAAACAAACCCGTATGTGGGTTTTTTGCTTGTTGCCACTTGCAACGAGCAAATGAAATAGAACCATGTGACGAGCAAGAGTGCACGTAGGTAGTTTATTGTTACGTTGTAAAGTTTTCACTTGTTATTATGATAGCAGATGTCTCGCGTCGAGTTAACTTTTGCCCGCGTCGCGCGCTATTCAATCATACGCGTGTAAAATCGCGTAGTGATTCAGCGTAATAGTTTTTCTATGCAGATAACAATGTTTATCGGAAAAGGCTAAAATGTGCCCTCGCAATCTCAATAACGACGCGAATTTACAATTGATTGCAGTATCACAAAGAAGTCTTTCTGCATTTTGTAATTCAATTTGAACTTCTTCAACTCTGTAATCCGTTCGGCGGTTCCGTAGATTTCATATTTTACTGCTTTACAAGTTTTATACTACAAAATATTTTTTGTGTTATATTTTCTTTTCAAGACCGTCACCATACAGTCGACATACAGTCGACAGGGAGATTAAGAACGCCTTTGACGGCATTGAAATCGCATGCGTCGTAAATTAATACACATCCAGTGCGCTTTCTTCTGCTGTGTGTGTTCGTGCTGCTAGTAAAAGCTTATACTCGCGTGACAAATTCGTGAAGTTTTCAACATAGAGTACGATTTACGGGATACTTTTTCGTCGGCGCCATGCCGAGTCGCGGCAATGTATATGACCAAGTGATTGATGTGCTTTAGTGAATTATGGGGTTGCTGCCATCACAAGACTTCTAATATTTGTCGTCGATAATAACTAAGTTTCGTTTCCTTTCAGTTCTTTCGAGAGATTTTTTTTCATTTAAAACTTTCCCCGGACAACACATACATGATAAATAAATTAATATCTCCGATTCTTCTCGCAATCATTAAATGAAGAGACAAAATTAGATCAAGAGGCGCATGCAAATGTTAAAGTTATTCTAATTATTTTCAATATATCTTGATTACTTATTTAAATTGTATAACTTTGATTCAACATAATAAACCAAAATTAACATAATAAACCAAATTCAACATAATAAACCAAAATTGCAATATATGTATTTTATTCTCATTGCATATTTATTATCAAAGCATAAAATTTTTGAAAATATTTATTCCAAATATTGTTACGCAATAAGAAATTGTTGAGATAATGTTATATCAACCTTGCAATATCAATTTATCGATCAATCTTACGATCTGAAATTCGGTCTTTGAGGCACAGAGCAATAGGTAAGCAATAACTGAAAACAACCTATCCTATTTCTCCAATCTGTTGTCCACTAATCGAATTTCCATTTATAGCCGATACACGTATTTGTCATTTCGTCAAAACATGCCAATATCTTTTTCCATTCATTGCGCTTTTTCATCTTGCGTTTGACGTTTGCTATCCCTGACCCTTTCCTTTGAACGGAAAGCTCGAATAGTTCGCGTGTTATATTAGGATATTCCTTACAAGGCCAATAAGGAATTTACATCCTTTGTCCCTGTGCTTTCACCAATAATCCTATTATAAAGCAAATATATGTTGATAATCCTAAGATAGATCAGAATTTCCGTTTTATATCAATTCAATTAGTAGTGATTATAACAAATGTACGTTCGTACAGCCTTAGAAAATATTGCTTTGAACATATTTCATTGAATACTAGCGGTCTTGACCTCTTTTTTCTCGACCCTTTTATTTTGACCCTCGACTCGTTTTCTTTAGTCCCCATCAACTCTCCTTGCCTTTTCCTTTATTGCTTTGTAAAAAATCGGTGGTCGTTGAAATTTATCATTTCTGAAATTACGTCTGAAATATCGTTTAATATTTATTCTTGTACTTCTGCTATTTATACTATTGGAAATGGAATATATTTAATCTGTTAACTAGAAAAAAGCTGCTTGCTTATTTATTACTTATATGTAATTTAGAATTCATGATAGTATTAGACAGAAAATTCTATTTATAATTTTATGTATCATGTAATATATAGAGAACACTTTAGGCATAAAAAATACCTAATAAAAATCTAAATTGTATTATAGTATTATTATTTATAATATTATAAATAAAATTCTGTTCCAGATTTTATTCCGAATTATAAATCTCGAATTTAAGAAGAGTATTTTATTTGACGGCCTAAGCTCGGCGTAAGCAGTAGATACTTTTTCTTGTTCTTGCTGCTTGTAATTTCAGTTTTCACGAGTAGCTTTTCTCAGAGGGGTTGTTTTAGAATTGAAAACGCGCGTATATTTGTCTCGTATCAAGGGATCGAGACAATCCCCATATTTCCTTTGTATACATCTCCCTAACATAATCCTCAAACAATCTTCATATTATATTCATTAACCTCATTATTAATGATTGTATCTGCAATGTTTGAATTAACTTAGCATACTTTGAAATTTCATAAGTTCTTTTATTCTCTTATCTATTGTTTAGTTCATCTATTAAATCATCTATTGTTTAATTTTATATCAAATTTATAATTTTAAAAATGAGAAAAATTTATAGTACAATTAGAAATTAACCATTAAGAAAAACATTTTTTCTAAATAAGTTAAGAAACTATTAATAATTATCAGTTAATTATTACAATACAGCTATGTTATTTATAATTTAGTTAGTTTATAATATAATAATATATTAACGCTGCAAAAATTTATATCACTCTATATA
>VBVQ01001129.1:0-39920 GCA_011636635.1 Tetramorium simillimum
TAATAATAATTTTTACAAATTTTAAATATTGGACTACTTTTTGCCATTTTTCTAATTTTTATTCTAATTTTTATTACATATTATAATATGTACTTATATTATGCTTTACTATTGGCAAAATTCTATGTAATAGATATTATTACAATATCTATATTAAATTGCTGCTAATACTATTCGCGCAATTTAACAAAACGAAATTTTGATATATGAAATGTAATCTAAATTCTATGGTTACATTAATATTGTACAAGGCATTGTAATCTATTATTTTTTTCTTTGCCTCGATCTCTCGCGTTATTGAAATGCACGAAGTTGTTTTAAATGGATCCGATATTCTACGATCGAATAGTTTCGATTGTAGAAGCAGATTGTAATTTCGAGCAGTACGCTTTGAGAACGCTCATTGCGGAAGCGCGATACGTGACATCGGGACTTTGCCGTGCACAGTAACAGTATCTTTCTCACGAACACGCGTGAACTTTGCATTGTGGTACGTCATAAGGCGCGCCTGGCTACCTTAGGCAGCAGCATCCCCGGGATTCTGGTATGGGGGGAGACGGGAATCGAAGGAAATTAGTTCGAAGTTCCACTTTCCAAACGGGGAATCGGGCGTGCTATCCCACAGCGACGCTCGTAAAGCGCGAAACGAAGTTTCTTACGACGGCGATAGGATAAAAGACTTCGGAAAGCGATACAGGGACGCGGCGTATTGCACAGCTAGCAATATATAGTTAAGCAACGTGGAAGTAGACTGTTCTTGGCGAAAGTTTTTCTCAATCAGCCACGATACTTTCTTCCGCCGGCGCTATTTCGTGCGGCTTACGATCTCTAGAGACAATTAAATTGTTTTCATGTGTGACTTATTTCTATTGTTCTTCTCATATAGAAGAGCATATAACAAGAGATAGGATAATACATGGATAATGATGATAATAGATAAACGTGGGATCGTGAAATAAATAAAAAATTAGAAGAATACAATTCAGGAACTACTACATTAAGTTTATTAAAATGATTACAGTAATATTAGAATTAACCATAATTTAAAAAAAAATTGTCGCAAAATTATTTCAGAAAAACTTAAAAAGTTTTGAAATATTGGTACAATTACTTAAAGACATTTTGTCAATATTTCATTATTGCTACTCTTATGTCTGAGGTTTTTATTTTATACAGTGTGCACAAAATAAAATATAAACCAATATAATAAAAATTTATTTTTCGACTAAAGCTAATTTCGATTAAATTTAAAAGACCGAATAAATTGTTTATATGGGTACATTTTTGATGCAATAATCCACAAACATTTGTTTGCTGCGTTATACGATCTTTTACATAATTCGATATCAATAATAATATTATTATTATACTGCTTGTGATTTGTGGACAAACTGAAGATGTTCGTACAGGAAGTACGATATAGGCGATCTGGTGAATAGGTAACTTAACTAGATGACCTACACTGAGGATCATCAAGTTGAACCATGTTCGGCAGATCGCGGGCATCCTTCCCTGAATATCGTGTCGCACCATTCTGGATGCCTAGGATGCACACACCAATTAGCGAGATAATCTTGTTGTTTAGATCGATTACGTAGCCGCTGGCGGATCTAAGTGTTTCGTCAGATGAGCTGGCGATTAACTTTGGTTAAATAGATGCCTACGAATTTATCATCTCATCGGCATCTTCTACTAATTTCATCATTGTAAATACATTTATAACAGTAGCACGTTTACTCATCTCTGTTTACGAGATTAATTTTAAATATATATTTTGTTTAAATATTTTGTTGCATACTAATAACGATATTAATAATAGTTTAATTGATGATATTAATTACATTTCTACAATGCAAATTAAATATTTTAATAGTAATCACAGAGAAGAAAAAACGTTGAAACAATGTAGCTTTGAAAATGAGTGCTTTTGACATAAAATGCGTTTATTAATTTTAATAATTCAAGTAGTTTATTATTATTTGTCATCGGTATGTCGTATCGGTATGTGCGGTAGCTTTATATTTTTCGATCAATGCAATTGATGTAGATATCTAATGCAAGTACATTAATTTAATGAAGTCATTAATCTGATAATTTTATAAAATATTCACGTTACATTTATCATATTTAAAAAATCCTATAAATTATTATTTACAAAATTTATTTATGTAAAAGATTTATAATTATTCAAATTTATTATTTATTTATCGATGTGACTATGTTACTTGTATAAAAGCAAAATACTCCTATAACATTCGAAATTATTTAACTATATTATTTGTTTAAACTAGTATTGACAAATAACTTTATTTTATACAATAATTTTTTCACATTTTATTTTTCATTTCTTAATTTCATAATTTCTTTTTGCATGCGTAAAAAATGTTTCTTTTTTTTTTCATTACTTTTTAATCCAATCCTTATTAAATGGTTTTTTTATTGTATGGTTGGTATTTCTCGAAATCTCAGTGGATTGGAAAATCGGATTATTACTGCGATCCCGATGGTATAAAATTTGTGCTCTTATTTTTCCACAACTGCAAGCTCAAGATAAAGTGCTTACATAAGACAGTAAGATAGACGATACAAGTGCGTTACTGTTTAATAAAGGAAAAATACGCTTTACTGAGCACACAAGATTTTCATAATAGGTAGATTATCGTAGAAAATCGCAAGGGGCTTATAACGTTACGTGATATAAGATATAACGCACATATTGATTTTAAGCAACAAATCTAACTGTTTATTGAAAAACAAAGTGAATCATCGATGTAAATATATGTATAGATTGTTGTATATATTCAATATACACTTCTATTTTATTATTCCAAAACATAAAATTAAAAGAAAGGATTTTTAAAAATCCGACAATGTCAGCACTATCGCACATCATAGTTTTATACATACCGCGTCAACTATTTTAATCCGAGGGGAGAAAATTCTCGACTACATGCGGAAGCATTACGTTATCTCGAAGCAGCAGCGTGGCCGTTTCTGTGTAAACGGCATTACATAGAGTGCTGTATGCAGATGCAACTAAGGGTGTAGGTAGGTATTTCGTGGGTTCTCCGCGATATACGCGTGAATTGTCGGTCGCGAATCCGATTTATCGCAGCAGAAGCAACGTTGGTACCGGCGCGCTTTCAAGCGGTGTGGTGCGGCGCGGCGCCGTTGATTAATACGATTCTCACGAAGAGTCAGACGAGGTGCATCAATCACGGATACGTCGAAACGGTCGCTCCTAGTGAAGAAATATGCGGCTGCGCTATCATTCGCGCATGGGTATGTCGGGCTGTATGTGGAGCACGTACCGCGCACATGGGATGTCTTTAAAGTAATAAAGTGAACAAAAGGCCTCGCGGTCGCGACTGCAAGGGCGCGATCAGCTCGAAAAAATTCCCACCGCCTTTGAAACACATCCGCGCGATCCGCGAGTCGTGTCTCTTCTCTTGCCCCTTTCCTATTGGACTTTTAGTGCAAATTATCCCTGATTTCTTTCAGCTGCTGATATTTCGTTATCCCGTATACGGGGCCTGCGCGTTCGCGTCGCGTTTCATGCATATGCAGTGGCACATGCATACATGCATCTATGTATGAAGGATATATCCCCCGCATCTCTCGCGACGACAACGGCGTCGATAACGACGGGCTATCTACCGCGCGGGAATATCGCAGGGATAATTCAATCGAAATAAAATAATCGCCTCGCGGAATTAAATAACCAATTGTTTTTTGTTTTCACCGCAAACGGATACGGTTACTATTCAATTGTACTCAGGTTTTTCGAGTGTACCACATATTTTTTGATACGTGAAATTGTTCGTTTTTTTTTTTGGAAGAATGTAACAGGTGTTATCGAAGCAATCATTCTTTCGTTCGTACGCGCATGTTCACTTATGAGAAACGAGACGAGTGTACTTACTCATGATTAGTAACGCGAACGAAGAATATGGTCTGTCGGATCGTAAATCTAAACGGCAATAACTATTTTTTACAGTTAACAATGAATACATATATCTTCCCTTCTCAAGCGCGTTTTCATTCCGATGTAATTTTACCATATATAACTGTGTAGGGGAGGAGAAATTTCAAATGAATAACATCTCTCTCGCTCTCTCACTTTTGCGAACTGAGTCACGCTTGTTTAATGTGACATCCAAAAAGCCACGATTTATATCTCAATTAATATAAATGGAATAATTTTGAAATAAAAATTAACAGAAAGATTAAAAAGTATATATTGAAGAATTGCGATAATTTTTCAGTTAATGCGCTGATAGTTAAAAGGCAATAAAATATTTTTAATATTTTTACAATAATATTCTTTGTAAAATTAGTATTTTAATTAATAAATTGGAGATCTAAATTGGAAGATAATAAAAAAGTCTTGCAAACATACGTCACATTATTTAGACGATTATGTTATATTATTTAGACTACAAATAGTAATCTCTCAGAAAGCATTGTTTGTATTATTTTATATAATTTTCAGCACTTTGTTAATTATTTGCTCAGTACATTGGAAACTATTTATTTATTGTTTAATTATAGTGAATCGAATTTCTGGAGTGCACAACCATTATCATAAAAAAACTCGGGGATAGTATCAATGACCGATGAAATAAGCAATCGAATCGTTGGATTGCTTTCGCGCACGGTCGGTTTAGCGCACCAATGCAGCTACTAAAAGTCTCCATTTTTCACTTTTACCACACACATACGTTCGAGAAACATCGCCAACTAGCGCGTGGAGGTGTGCTCGCTGTTACACCTCGGCGATATTCCCGGCACGTGAGGAACGGCGGAGTGCCTTATTTTTACGCCTGCGGTCCTACGTGCGCCCGGCTCGACGTTGAATCTTACCACTCGGTCGAATCCGTCTACTCGCTCGGTACGTATCTTGGGCGACAATAAAAGCCGATGGGCGACGTTGTTGGAGCGCGTTCAACCACGTTGGACAGGACCGCGGTGTTAGAAACGTAATAGAAGCGGGGCATTGCTTCACGAACGTGGATTATTATGGCTCTGCTGAGGCACGTATAAAATGCGGCATTTGACGACAGTACGGGAATATAGAGTCCCTTTCGGTCGATTACTGATAACGGATGATATATTTTTGATGTCGCATCACTGATTGCTTCGGCAGGAATCACGTAAGAGAAATATCATGCATAAATCTAGCTAGGCAAGGCAGAAGAATTTTTCGCGAAAATATTGCTTTTGAGATATGTCCATAGCCGTATTACGCGGAAGATTGATGGTTTTGATATATCTTTTCATACATACACAAGTCGCATATGGCAAGAAGCGATTCTTCTTAGTTTAATAGCATCGTTTATAAACGACAAAGATCGCTCGCTATTGTAGACCTGAAAAGAATTTATTGAATAAGTGCGCAATAAATTGTCATTTTTATATAAAATTATCGTTATATCCTTTTATATACAGAAGATATAAGAAGAGATTTATCGTAGCATTAATCTTGGTAATAATTTTACAATATATCTCGACATTGTTTTTTTTTAAATAATATTATCATTGTCATTTTGTTCTATGAAATTTGTACTTTTTTCTATTGTTTGAATTTTATACATGAAAATAGTTTATATGTATCTCGCAAGTAGCATATTAATTAATGTAATGGATCCTTTGATGCGTCCATTACCAGATTAGTTACTCCGGTACTTCTTAAGAGCTATATCAAGTCCGAAAAGAGCAATAAGCTTGATGTTTTTGCAGCACTTTGCATTTAAGTGTATACAAGTGAAAATTCTCATATCGGTTTTCATCGCATTCTATTCTTGATAGGGTAAAAATGACGTAAGGGGCAGGTTTTATTCCTAACTGCCATTTACCAGCATTTTACGTTATACAAGACATACGTGTACAATTTCTTTTCGAGTGTAATGTGACGTAACGTGCATGACGTAATATCTACAGCGTTGTAATACACTTTTCAGTTATTGCGAATATGTTATATACATATACATGTACTTACTTCTGCATCTTCTTCTTTGAATGATGCTTCGTAAAACGAGTTAGAATGCAACACTACGAATTTCTCTTCTTGAGCGAATTCAGGAGCGCAATATTCCGCAGTTATAAAAGAAAATATTTCACGGAACCAGGATGAAGCATCATTCGTCTAAAATTAAATTCAGAATTACATTAAATATACGTTTTTGCGAATAAAAGAAATATAAATTTCATTAGAATTTATTCATAAATATCAACGACTAATATTACCTGCCCATTTTTTATTATTAATTTACATATTGTATCGTATTACACATTATACATTATATATGAAATATTGTTACTTTTTTGTTGCATGCAATATTTATATCTTGATTAATCGCAAGTACGGAATACATTTTTACTTCGTGGTAACACGAAAATAACGCATTTATTAATTTTTGTTGAATGAAAATACGTGAATTTAATTCTCCTTTTCGAAATTTCTTTAATCACGCAGCCTCTAATCTTCGATGGATACACGAACGATGCAATTGGTGCGTTAATTCGAAATGTGGGCTTTTTTTAACGGATCGTGTATTTCGGGTCACGTATTGTGCGGGTACAGAGAAATCGGTCGGGATTTGCACGATCAGATCTAGCGCCGTACATGCTACGCCGTTGTTGCTACGAGAGCGAAGAGAGACGTGTACGTTAACCAGAAACGGAAGTTTTCGCGTGTTTGCCAACCAAGAATCCCGCAAACGCATCGGACACCGACAGTCCTGGATGTTATTCGCGGCGCCTACATTGTGCGCCGACGATGGTCGAGGTCAGCGTCGAGCGCGAAAATCCGCGATCGCACAATCCGCGGTCGCGCAATCCGATCGGGAGTGCTGTCTCTGTGTACCGTATACCAAAGCGCTCTCGCCCGCGATATAGGCTTTCATTCAAAACTCTACATCTCTCCTCTCTGTCGCGTTTTCTGTCAACGGGTACCCCCTTGCCCCGGTACCTATGGCGAAATTCCATCCGCAATAGCGGTGTATGCGGGATTCAGACGTGCGCTTTGTTCATCGCTAATACGGTTCGCTGTACTATTATTCTTGCATTCATTGTTGTTACATATATTATTCTTAACTTGTCTGTACGTATCTTTTCAATAACGCAATCTGTTTTCCAGTTTTTCACATATCTCTTGTTAAATTGGTTGACACAGTAATATAGAAAATATTAAATTATTTCTTTTTTATTTTTAAAATTTTTCTTTGTTTATCTAAAATATCTTGCATGGCAATAATCTGTTTGTGAAGGGAAATATAATTTGGCTTGTATTAATTTCAATTAAATATATTAATGGAAGTATGTCGGTTTATCAGTTTATTAAGTAAATGAGTTACATAGGTAATCCTCCATTTATAAAACAGGTTTTCATATACATTATGTATGGCTTCATGAATAACTTACGTTATTTTTATTGTCGCTAAATGTTGTTTCGACTTTAATAATATTTTCAGCCATTTTTCAAATGATGAATGGTCAATGTCTTCAATAACAGATCTATACTTTGTAGATTTATATCTCTACTAACGATACAAGAGTGACAGCCATAGCGTTACCGTGACATAGCACTGAGAAATAATATGCTTTCTATATAATGAGGGCAGATATTGAATTGAAACGAAGGCAAGTGTATGTTCGGACAGTTACATTTATCTTCGTTGGCTACTGTAATCAGTTTTGCATAAATACATTCTTTTTTATATATATCTACTTCTTTACTGTTTATTATTTGTCACAATTTAGTTGGATATTTATATATCTAGAAGAATCTTTAAATCCAGGGAACATTAAAATATTTATTTTCTTTTAAATTGTCTCACGAGAGTCACATAAAAAAATACGCGACGGTGAATAGTCGACTGTAACTTTCCGATTTTTCAGAATATAGAAACAGAATACATTATTAGACTATCCAAAATATATTAATCATTTTCTTCACATATGTAGAATTGATTTAAATATTGCATACAGGCGTCGAATTTGCCTAGTGTCATCTTTATTTGCAATTAGTATTATAAAATTTATGATATTTTTAAACTAAACTTACTTTAAATTTGTAATAAACTCATGTATAATTTGAAGTAAAACAAAATTATTTTGATACGATAATAAAAAAAGAAATTGTACATGTATGTATACTTCGTTAAAAATACACATTTATATTTTTATACAGATTAGAAATCTTTTACAGCGATAAATTGAAATAGTATCTGGTGTGTTTATACTATCTTTTTTTACTGGCGAATGCTGCCGATATTCCACTTTTTCTTGCTATATCTATGGATCTCTCGGATTTCACCGGCGATGGAGACGGAAGAAGTTGACAAATGGTAGCGATCGAAGTCACTTGTAAGGTCCATTACGGCGCGAGACAAGTATACACTGCGCTCCTTCTAAAATCCGAAAACGTTTATCGGCTAACGCTCAGTCTTCTCGTGTCTGCGCCATCGAATATATTCTCTAACTCCGATTGCCGTTCGATTCAAATAAGAAAATTAAATTCAGTTTCACGAAGCCTTTCCATCTAATTTTCTGCTCGACTATACGGGTGGCAAATCAAAAGTTAATAGAATTTAGATGCATTTTGCTCTCGTATAGCGATGTATCGATAGAATATTGTTTAAAACAAATTTATCATGGAACTAATGTAAGTTTAGTTTTAAAACATATACCGATTAATATCTGTGTTTGTGTGCACTTTAAATTAAAAATTTTAGAAAAATATTTGTTCCGAACTTTTAATCCGTTTCTCATATATGTGCATTCCTTGCAACGAAGTTGCCAATAGAGCGTAGCCAGAATACGAAAAAGGCACTTTATCAAAGGTCAGTTGTGCGCCGTTGCGTTTCTGCGGGAATTATTCGTTTCGTTTGTCGTGGGTCAAGTACGGGGAGGACCGAGCAATTCCGGAATCGTATTAATCTTCTGCCGTCGATTGGCTGTCCGCGACACTGCCGGGATGCTCGCGAATTTTTCATTCTCCAACCTCCGCTCCTTTTGCTTCGTCGCGACTTCGCCTCTATCGTTTCCTCGAAAAAAAAAAAGGAGAAGACGATCACTGTAGTCGATAGCAGTCTCCTATAATTTATTGTTTATCGTCGAATAACTCCGCTGAATAACTCGATTCGTTGCGTGCCTGCCGTAATTGCCGGTGAGATTAACCGTTCAAATAGTGTGCTCTTTTCTGCGAATGCTCACGCATGACCGTCTGAAGGAAATCGATAGCAACGCGAATGTCCATTCCGAAGCGTCCACGTGATATATGTTACGTGATATATGCGGACAATCGCGGGTTAACGCGTCAACCTGGAATTCGATTAGTTAATCAGTCGCGTGTGGCACGAAATTTTGATACAATTTTACTTAATCGGCTGAACGATCACCATGGGATCATTATGCATAAAACAGAAAACAGCTTGTTGTTTTCATCAATTATTGCGCTAGTGAATAATTGAGCAAGAACTGACGGGCCTGCATTAATCAGTTACAGATTAAACGACTCATAAATATAATATTCAGCGCACGAGCGTGCGTATTATCGCTTTAATTCAATTTCCAGTCTAATCTTATCGAACTTTGATTTCATTCGTGAAAATTATTATTTTGGTTCTGTGAGTTTTATCGTCTCGCATTACCGCACGTATTGCGTGTGAATATTTGTTTCGACGTAGCAATTAATAAAGGTATATGTACCAAGTATTATAAATTAATATGGATTATTAAACGCAAATATCGTGAAAAAAAAAACATCGACGTGAAATAAAACGCTGCTCAGAACCGTAGAAGCCGGTGACATTCGAACAAAGTGTCGGGGACACGGGAATCAATAATCTCATTTCGCTACAACGGATCTCACATGACGTACGATAAGAACGGTACGTAACGGTATGAGATCTCGCGTTGTGTTTCTTTTCTCGGTTGGCGGACTGGCGCAGGGCGCGTAAATACACCACAAAATCTGTTGTATCCGCGAACCGTAAGAATCACGACGCTCCATGAATGCGTAAAGCGTCGGTTTCCGCCGCGCTGAGTTGTATTTACCGCCGACCGCATTGAAAACTTGCTTGCTCGCGGCACACGACGGCGAATTAAAGTCTATAAAATCCCAACTCGAATACGCCCCGAAATGTTCATCTACGCACGAGCGATACGAATCGGAACGTATCCGTCCGCGCAACCCAACCCGGCACCCGCCCGACAACGGGTGTTATACGAAATCACGGGCTCGTAAACGAATCTGTCGCCGGTTCTGCGTAGCGCGACCGCCGATTTTATGGCGTCGTATCCGAACGGTTCGACGACAAAAGCTCCGCGGGTTGCGGGGGTGTTGCAAGTTGCTCGAACCTCTATCTTTCCCGGCCGGCTCTCGCCGTCGGGCGTAACGCTGCTGTTTTCGTTTTCACCCGTCGTCCGCTTCCGGAATCATTGTATCGCCGGAACTAGTCTCACGTATCGCACGCTTACCTTGCATCAATTCCCGGTGCCGTTTTGTTCTAGCCGGCAAGGACGGTGTCAAAGGATGCGGTTGTGTTTATGCAGTAAAACTAGAACGATAGACGACCACCCTCGCAACGCGACAATTCCCTCAGAGTATTGTACGGTCTTCATTGAATGTTATTGCGTCTCGTCACACATACCCGCTGTGTATATAACTGTCAGTAGAAGCACGTTCACATGGCACATTCGTACTACAACGATGGTGTTTCTAGATTTCGGTTCTGAATCGCGTAACGTAGCGTAACTCGAAATAGATTAAAGTGACCGCGACCGATATTTTGTTACCCGATATCGAGTTCCGCTACGGTTAAAATGCTATACATGCTCGAAATTGTGCTGAATTAGCTATTGAGAGGATACATAGGATATGTAAATTCTGTAAATAGCTTGTTACGAGTCGACTAATACCGTTTGATTTAATTAACAACATCTGCATTAATGTAAGGTGATCGATTAATTTTGGGAATCAAGGATTATTATCATAAGGATACAGATTGCATTTTATCTTAATGTTATATGGCAATGCAAAATATATGGCAATACAAATTAAACTTGTGATTTTAACATTTTAATATTATTAGAAATTAATACAAAAATTCCAAGCTGTTTCTTTATTAATCTATAAAAGAAACTCCGAATTCGAATATCTTCATTAATTCTTTTACGGAATATATCATATCACTGGAACATATATATCCCCGCAGGTGATAGAGTTAATTCCTAACAATATTAAAATGTTAAAATCTGAAGTAGCAGGTTTACTTTGTTATTTTTATCTTATAACATCCTTTAAATTTGGAACTTTTAATTGTAATGAAATTGTATTCCCTAAAAAGAATTTTTAAATATTTTTGAATGTATTCAATTGATATAAAAAATGATTTATTAATTGATTATGTTTTGAAATAATACAAATATTTCACGACGTTTCTGGCTATGTGTGCTACATTTTTTCAGAGCCAACTTTAATACAATCGGATAACATATAAATATTGTGAAGAAATAAAATCGGTATTGATTTATTTAATGTATTTTTTATCGCTTTATCTTTCAAAGTCGTAGAATGTACGTGAGGCGAAGTATTCATTTAAATCCGTGCCTGAAAGTGCTATACTATGCACTCTGCGAATGCTCGAAAATCGCACTCATGCATAACGACCTAAACACTACCCGTGCAATCCTCTTGATTTACGATTTTAGCGAAACGACCGGTTGGGTACCGACCCATAAAGTCGCCGCTTTTACTTCCCTCTTTCGTGTCAACACGCGCGAACTTGACGTTGATATGCAGAGCCCGATAAGTCGCGCTGTAACCGCGCGTTTCTATATAAAGTTATTATCTTTATCGGATTACCAATCGCAGCACAGGTATACCTCGATGTAAGACATTGTGTCTTCAGATAATGTCTTTTTTCTTCTTTGACTAATGTACCTATTATTAATATTTCATCATTGAACAATGATAATTTATTAATACTGAATCTCTCTCTCTCTCTCTCTCTCTCTCTCAGATTTAAGTAATCAAAGTTGTAATCAAATTGATTATATATAATCATGAAAATAACTTACGAAATTGTAACTAATAATTAAACACGCCATTGTTATTATTCGTTGCACAACTATTCGTCGTGACTATTACATTTAAATGATCATTGTAGCAAGAATTTCGAAGCAAATATTCCGTAATATTAACTGGTCGTTTAATATCCTCGTCGTTCTGTCTCCATCGATTGCGTTAACGTCCAGTTTGACATGAAATCTCATTGGCAAGTTTTCGTTAGGATGTCAAGCACGCACGAACTGCGCTACTCCTTCAGTCGCACGTCTCTCTTGGTATTTTTTTCTTTCTTCACTTGTACCCCGAGGGGTATTTTGCGAGCCTTCGGAGCAACCGTGTCAGTATCATCAGGTTAGATAACGCCGGCGTCATCCTGAATCCCAAGTACAATATCTCTTCTATTCGCTTAAGGCGTCCTGTCCAAAGATCAGCGGCTTTTCAGTCGCGTGAGCGATAGATCTCATGCCTCTTAAAATTCCAGCCTCGACCACCATCGGTATCGTCCCATCCTTTCTCCTCCTCCGCCTCCTCCTCGATTTCACGAGGACGCGTCGCGAATCCTCCAGCAAGAACATCATCGTCGTGTCTGTACTATAACTGTAGTTCGACTCGTAAAGGCAGAAACGTCTTTATTGCATCGCGCAAAAAGCGACGTTGTGTTTGACCACTTAATGAAATTGGTTCAATGATTAATTCCAATAAAACGGAGAAGGTATACAATAGAGATACGGCAGTTAAAACTAAGTTTCTCTGAATAATACTTTAGCGAAGTGCAATCTGAAGTCTCGAGCCTGTCGCGCGTCTTAAAAGTATTTTAATTAACGACTGACTAAAATTGGGACATTGAAATCATGCGTAATATTATAAATTGAATATTTTTATTGAAAAAAACTTAATATAGTTTTGAGGAAAATACGCTTTTAAAATTATATACAATTATTAATAAAAATTTACTAAAAATATATTTAATTATTCAACATCGAGATAAATTTTGTATAAGTTACAAAAGCTTTTAAAAATTATTAACGCAAAAAATAGAGAGGATTTTTTCAAGACAATATTAAATTGAAATCATTTATTTGAAATTATGCCACATTTGATAAAAAAACCGTTATACCTTATTTTGTTTCTTCAAATATTTACTATTTGATAAGCTATATCTGATTAGATCAAAGCTTTGACCTTTAAGTCTCATTACGAAGTCAAATTGTTTAAGTGTAATCCAAATGTTTAAATAGCAAACCAAGCAGAATTTTTTTATCATATAATTTTTTTTAGCAACGCGTTTACAAAAATGCTTAATACTTTCTGCACTGATTGTAATTTTTTTTTTTGCGAAAATTAAAATCTCTCATTTGCAGAGTGAAGACACGTAGATATTCTCACTACAGTATACTATCCTCCACGGGGCACGAGTAGAAATATAATATTCTGGAGAAATTGTGTCTCATTTATTGCGTTTCTAATTTTCGTCGTTGTCTTTTTCGTATTACGCTTGCAACGTATTATACGCTCCATCTCACGAGCAGCGTCATTTTAATCAACGATCTACCATACTTTGCCACTATTATTTTTTCTTACAAAAATAACAGGAAAATAGCATTAAACTAGGAAAATTAAGAACAGCGCAATTTTTGTATTGTATTGATATTATTTTTACTATTTTTATTCAGTACGCGAAAGTATAAGGTACAGAAATTTTTATTTTACGATTTCCCATATGTAAATACATAATTGACATATTTTTCGTGAAGCTTATATCGAAATTTTATGTTTACCGGAATTGCTATATTTTATTCAAAATTTCCTGCAAATTCTCGCTTACTTATGATTTGCATATTTTTAGTACATCATCCCTACTTTCTGCGAATTTTATATTCCGGATGTTGACGGATATCGAGAAGATATCGGAAATATTAATCAAAAATCAATATTAATTTTTTTTTATACAGAATACAGGAAGGATAAAACTAGTTGCAGCAGCGTTTTTAAATTTACTTCAATCAATTTTAAAATAATTTAATTAACTTGAAATGTGCTTGTACCCGTTTTGACCTGCTTTTGTATCCAATAATACTTATATCGTTTATCCTTCCTCACCTTCCATATACGGTAAAGTTTGGCGGGGGTTTATGCAAATATGTGAAACTGCAACGCGAGCGAAATTCTCCTAGATTATGCGGACGTTCTTGCTGAGGGAGGTACATGTTTACAAGAAGCCGACGAAGATCGTAAGTTTACCCGAATGCGCGATGTATCTTCTCATGAAAGCGAATATCTCCTTTTTTTCCTCTTTTGTCGTTCGATCTGCATCTCCATCCGTCATCGTTTCACTTTGACGTGAATTTTGAAAAAGCTTCTTTCGCGTAACTCTTGTAGAGAAAAGCATGACGTTAGAGCAGATAGATCTCGGTAGTAAGATAGTAATAAATGACACTCGTAAGGAAGATGTATTACAATGCAGATTATATTACCGTATGGTGTACCCTAAAGCTTTATAATACACAACGTAAGTGTGCATAACGCGACTTGTACATTTTAAGATCATAAATCTACTTACATACGAGATGATTAAAAAATTATGCGTGTACCATTTTTATACGCTTAGAAAAAGGAAAAATTTGAATAGAAAGAGAGAGAGAGAGATAGAATATATCTTTTTATCGAATTATATGAAATATGATTATCGATAAAATTCTATTTCCTTTTTCATATGTCACGGAAACTGACCGCTTTGCAAGATTGACTTGTGGGCAGAAGCTTGTCACGTAGCTTAAAGTTCAGAGGGAGTCCCTCGGACGATAGCCAGTGAAGGCTCAAAGATACGGACTAATTGTCAGTAATGTTTGCGACTGAACCGAACGCTACCGTGGTAAATGTTTGCGGTGCGCCAGCGGTACAAGGATCCCCCGTAGTCTGACCACTGACTGTTTTCAGAAACGTCCGCTTTACCCGGGAGTGGAAATGCACGTTGTAACTATTTGGCCAGACCGACGGTCAAACTTCCGGCTGCGAAATTCGACAAATATCCGACGGGTACTGTTTACTGCTTAGGAAGTGAGACGCAGAACTTTTGACGGTGATATTGGCAACGCGTTAAGCAAGCAAGGTGTTGCTTGTTGCGGATTTGATAGAAATTATGTATAGCAATTATCAATGCGAGACACGCGGACGATATGGAATTACAATTTGTAATTCTGTACTTATTATATTCTATACACATTATTATTATATGACTCGTGTTAACTTCATTTTTCCAAATCGATTAATTCTGAAATTCAATTAAGACTGACGTTCGCTGCATTCATTTTATATGCTTTATCGACAATGTAATTTCTTGTCGAATGTTTTTCGGAGTTCTAAATTTTTAATGAATTCTTCAGATATGCATAAATTTTTGAGCTAAATTATTCAGTTATTATTAGATGGCTTCGTTAAATGTTTTATAAATTACAATGAATGCAAGTATATAAGCAGCGTACAATTTTAAATACTGACTTTCTGAAATAAGCGGCTTCTCTCGACACTAAAAGCGTCCGATATCAAAATATGATCTTCACGATATGGCCTTAAGAAGGCTCTTAATGTCGCGAAGCTGAGTCATATATTACAAGCAACTTAACGTACGAGAGGCAGCTTCCTTGCACCGGCGGCGGGCACCAGCGCTTTTATTAAAACGGAGGAAGACACGTTTGCCGCTCTAGTGAATCGTTTACCCGTTTGAAAGATTACTTTCGAAAGAAACGGAGGGGCCACTCACGATGATTTGCCGTCTGCAGTAGTTCTCTCTGCATTCGTGCAAGGCATCTCATTGCCGCTGTAAAATTAGATTTTCGAATTGCCGCTATGTGCAACATCATAGCTGTTGTTACGCATTTTCGCCGTGACGGATGGCTAAGTATAACGGAGTGAAAGGACATTTATCGACATTGTAGGCAGCAGTCACACCGTTGTAATTATCCACCCCATGTGCACATGGCGGAACCCAGCTCTATCGATTTTCTAGACATGATAAAGCATATTGCGACGAGGTCGTGCATTTCTTTTCGAAAATTGCATGTCTTGACAATATATGTATTTCGATTCTATTAATGAGTTTATTGAAAGAATTTACTTTGAATACGGTATAAAAGTATAATATATATGTGTGCGTATATGTATGTGCATACAATATGTATACATATGCTGAAAGATATGTATTCAAAAGTAAAATTATTTTAAATACACATGCTTACTTTAATGTTCATTAATTGTTTAGTAGTCACGCCTTATTGAGATAATAATTTAAATCAGATTCGTATGAGATAGATATAGAAATTTGTGTTAATATCCATAAACAAAAGATAACATATACATATATAGTGACATTGCATGTTGATGTTAAATGGCAGATTGTAAACAGTACTTACTATGCGTGTGCACAAACATCGTAATAATAATTAAAGTTGAATCAAGGGATATGTTTTATGAACACTCGAGACGGCTATGAAAGTTACTAGGGCAGGCTATGAATTATATAGAGAGGAAGATACATGTTTTACTGTCATAAACTCTTGAATGTTATTAAAATTACGATTTGTTTCCTCTTCACTTTTGCTCTCTTTCTCTTTCATTGTTTCTTTTTCACACGTTTTTACCTTTTAAATCTTTTGTGTATTAGTGACACTGCAGCAACCTCTATCTCTAGTTTTTGTGCTTTATCTGACATCTCGTGCTACTTACTAATTTAATGTGATCACAAGCTTGACTTGAAGCTACCCTTCGCCGAAGAACGTCAGATGTCAGAATTAGAAATTAGTTCACATGGCCGTCACAGTGATAAGAAGAGAAAGAATGGAATATTTTTCTTACAACATTTTCTTATAATAAAAATCAATACATTATCGTTTATTTATAAAATTCTTTTTCTCAATCTTGTAATGCATAATTCAGCTTATGACAATTTAATTAATATTTCTAAAAATTGAATAAAAATTAAAAATAATATAGTTAAAACTTTAGCTTTAAAAAATCGGTAAATCAATAGCCAGAGTTACATACATGTTGAAAGAATTGAATAAAACGTACGGTTAATGCGGTAAAGGGTTTCGATGTGTTTCGATGAAAATGAAATTTTCATAAGCATCGTTAATTTTACATGCTTGCGGCGACGAATTGTAAATCCTGGTTTTATCTTGGGGCAACGGACGGTCGGGGGACAGCATTATGCGAGTTCGCAACTATTCACAATGAGACAAATTGTTAGATAAGCCTTCTACTAACCCGCAATATTCATTTTCCTCGGTTGCTCGGTTGAAACTCTTTCGCATCGGGCCGAGGATTCAAGTCTTTGGACCTTTTCCATTTTCCGGTAAATCCCGCACCGAAACGTGCAGCTGCAGGACGCCCTGGCTTACGTTTTCAACTTCTCTACCTTTCCCCTTTTCCTCGTACGATATGTCAGTCGCAAAATCTGTTTGTTTCCGCCGCTATGCGTCACCTTCATGCGAAAGGACAGGATAGTCGCAACAGAGTCATGTGTCAACTAGCAAGCTTTTTCTTCTCCCTGAATTCGCGTATACACGTATACAGATTTCGACCGCTATAGGGGATGCACTGTAATTTTTTTCTCGCGATAATTTTATCAGTCCTACATGTTGTCAATATTGCTGTCTTCGATCTGGAGCCACTTTTGCGATGTCGTGTCCATTTGTTAAAAATATATGCTCAGTTATCTTAGTGAAAAGCTTAACATTAGCTTGAAATATATAAGTTTTCAAAGGATTTTGATTTTGATTCAACAGAGAGAATACATTACGCTGGGATAGTACGCGCGTACGACATGTCTCTGCTCTCTCTCTCTCTCTCTCTCTCTCATCTTTGCGGTATAGTTTATTACAACATGAGCTTTCTAGTTTTGCTAATTAACGTCCTATAGCGCGAATCACACGTGCACCTTAAAATTAATTTTCTGGCCGAGATTGAATTTCAAAGTGTCGTGGAAAATTAAGCGGACACGTCGGGCTTTGTCAAGAGCAGAATGGCGTGTTTCCCGGGGTTTCCTACAGGTTAGAATAACCGTGTGATAGTAGGTCCTGCTGTTTGCGCAGTTTCGCTCTTCCCTTTTCTCTTATCTCATACATACCTAATCGCGCAGCTATTCCGGTCGCGCTTGTGCAAAAACAGGCCAGTCGTCAAGTATTCATCGCTGCGACACTCTTGCATCGCTGTCGTTTCTTTGCTTTCGCTCTTGCCACCCAATTAGGGCTGAGCTCTTCCGTAAATTTTTTATCATTATGCTTCTTAACTTTTTCTCTTTCATTAACTGCCACGGGCATTATTTCCTGAAGCTTAATTCCCATCATGCCACATTATTGGTAAATAGAGGTTTCTTTTTGAGCGACATGCTTTTTTTTGCTATAAAAATATTAATTTCACAACTAAATGGAGTGGAAGCACTTCCGACTTTGGAAGCTCGCCCGTTCTCGGTTCATTATTCCGATATTCCGTCACAGTGTTCGAATGTGTTTTTATTCTGCCTGCGCGCGCGCATATTAAATTTGCACGAACGGAAATGATATTGTCGCTATCTACGCGCGTCCGAGCATCACTGGGAACATTTTTCTGGACTTTTGTTTCATTTTATCAAAAAACGTGGCATGCATAATGGACATTGACGCTGCTCGATAAAAGAAATGTGATATAAAAGAGATATTTCTGTTATGATTCTTTATTAAATTAAATTGCGTATCTTTCGAACGTGGTCATTACAGTAATTTATTATTTTGTAGTAATTTACGTAATATAAATATGCACTCGCCCGACGGTGGAAGTTTCCCTGGCTGTCTTGAAATCAGCAAGATTTATTTCACGACGCGCCGCGATAACTTCTCTCTCGCCTCGCTGTTTTTCTGCAGCGGAAAAAGTGACAGAGTACCAAATGACCGAAGATGAAAACTGTGCCTAGTCACGTACAGCGTCCTGTAGAGCGTTGAAGTTCCTCGCCCATCAGGCGAAAATTACTGATGTGTAAGCCGGCACTTTGGCGTGCGCTCGTCTAGATAATACGCTTGAAACGTTAAAATACAATGAGAAGCATTCGTCTGTTTACGCGAGCGACTTTTACGGCCATACTGCCAAAGTACCAAAGTATACGTAGCGTGTTGAATTTAGTTTTCCGTACTACTCCATGTGCGATTTCATCGACGGGTTTCGAACGGACTATCTATGTCTTGCATCGCGCATAGGATTGATCATAAAATTACAATCATTTGACTTACAAATTTTCTAGTCGTTTAAAATTTACATCTTCCCCGGAATACAAAATGTAAATTTAATCTAATACCACGTAAATAAATTAGAAACGTATTTATTAAGTTATAAATTCGCTAATTATATATTTGTACAAGATTCAACAATTTACAGCAACAACGAGTTGCAAATAAATAAAGATTTCTACACTTGAGATACAAAATAATACTGCAGTATTACATTATTTTGTATCATTACTACATAAAGTCAGTAGCTTGCTATTTTACATGATACATATAATTTGTATAGAAATAGAAGAAACTTATAAACGACGAAGATACGATTGGCACTTGTCTTTAATATCTTTAAGTCCTTCGTTAAACTTTGTTCGTTCTTACTAAAAAGAAAGTAGAGGGAAAGTTTGATAAGAACTTTCCTGAAGAAAAGAAAATCGAATTTCGCGATTAAAAAGCCCATTTCTGATTCTAACGGTGCAAGCTACTTCACGTGGTAAGTGAGAAGGATTCGTGGTTTCAAAGTTTAAGGCGTATCTGATCCTGTATCGGAGAGTCGTTCCTCGAAAGTGCTCGAAACCGATAAGCCTCGCGAAAGATTCGCAAGCATCGGTTGCTATCTATCTCTTCTCTCTATCCGATCTTCTTTCTTCATTCCCCCCCAAAAAACTTTCGGTTAAAGCTGTGGCTTTCAACTTTTCGATTTTCCTTCGAGTTTTGGTAATCTCCAGTAGTATTTCTCGACCGCGTAGCCGAATCTCGGGCACGTGTTTATTGTAACGAAAGGTTAGCGGGAAGAGTCGTGACGCGAATGTGAAGCTAATTAGCAAAAATGTGTGAGAGAGACGGAGCAACGCCGCATCAGGCAATTTATTTAGTGAACGCAAGACGACCGAGTAATTCAGGCCCGGAATCCCTTAGGAGGAAACGATTTCGGTGAAACGTTCCAGAAAGTCGTAAAGCTCGCCAGCCACGGAGAACCTTTAACTTGGCATCCTTCATGGCAACATTGCGAAAACCATATATCACCGGCGGCCGCGGACGCGCATTAAGTCCGCGTTTGTCCCGGAGTTTCTCTGCGCGGGGCGCATTCGTTGACACGCCGTAATTTTATCATCCCGAAGACGAATAATTTTAACGCCATTGTCGGCAAAGTTCTCGGCAGTTTGGTCAGGCCGCCGGAGTACATACATATGTGCCGCGGTCAAAACTCTTCGCCGTACGTTTCACGGGTGGGGGTTGGAATATATTTACATATTTACGTAACTTATTTGCATCCTCGATAGGGACTTATGTACGCGCCATCGTTAAGAAAGCTTTCATTAACAGTGTAGTTTAGAACCTTGAGTAATGAGGGCAGGCAGAAATTCATGAGACAGTGTGGCAGTTAAAGAAACAATAACGCACTTGGAAAAAGATCGCGATAGCGAATGCACCGTGTTTATGCTACTTCTATTCCATCTCGGCCGACTTTATTTTCATCGAAATGGTTTTCTCTTTTGGTTACCTCGAACTTATCATGCCACGACTGGCGATTACGTGGGTCTGCACCTTCGTCTGTGCCCGTAAAACTTCATACACATTTATGCGCCTCCGTAAAGTGGAATGGTTGCTGCGTCCAAATCGCATTTGGCGCGTTTCATACAAATGTACCGTCTGCGTGTGCTCATTTATCATGAATATTGCGGTATCCGGGAAGGGAAGGGAAGGCAAGGCAAGAGGAGGAGAAATTTGATGCAGAAAATCAGAAGAGAAAGAAAGGAAGAAAGCAACGTAGAATCGGACGGTGTAAGGTGACAGCGTAACCGTGTAATTCTACCTGGCTAAATGACAGTTTTGTATGAAATGTAATATTCGTGCTTCCGTAAAAACCCCCTCGTGGAGAAAGTCCACGACGAACAATGTCAAATTACCATAAATATTTACCGAAGGATGCAACGTCAATAGCTCGTAATTAAATCCTGTTGCATAATTTGCGAGCCGTGATGGATTACAGTAGTTATAATTTCATGCTCATGTATGATGGGGATTCTGCAGCATCTATTATCGGTATAATTTCTGGATCAGAATTCAGCAACGGAGCTAATTAAATGCAATTTGCTATGGTATTAATAATGCTCTGTTGACGAGTACACGACGTCGGTATGTAGAGTATTCCAATTTTAGGAAAGATGGTAGGAGTTACGGTTTGTAGACACGTCTGTGATGCATTCGAAAATATTCCACTGCGGTGGAAGTGCAGCGCAAGACATATCCAGCAATTCTACACGCGGAACATGCAACTGCAGCAAAGTAGTTCATCTTTTATTCAATACGCGTTCTAAATACGAGTAATGCAAATTTTACATATTTGAGAGCATTTGATGAACACTTTATTCCAGCTTACCGGGGCGTTTTACAAAAATGGAAATCAATTGTATACTATACTATTTTGCGAATTACGCAGATATCGGCGAATACACGCTGCGCAATTGCGTATGTTATAGTTTAACATAAATCTCCGATTCTTGCCGTAATACTGAAAATTATGGTTCTGACATGAAGTGACGCTTAAGATTTTCGCTTAGCGTGCCGCGCACTCACTGTATTTTGCGCTGAATGGACTGATGCGATGCGAGCACACACAGATGTGCCAGACGCAACAGCGCCCCGCAATACGCTACGTTACGTGTACGGTATTTGCTTAACTTGATTGATAAACAGTCCCTCGATGGCGTGGAGTAGCTGCGCCACTCCCGAGTTTCGATCTGGGCGGACCTCTGGGGACCCGGAAACGTTTACCTCGCACGTCACGTATACGTCGTGTGACGTAGATACTTTACGAACCACTAGTTCTCAGCGGTATCATTCATGCGTTACATTTGTCTGCTAGGAATGATGCGGGCGTACCTACCGTTGTACCAACACTGATGAACCGTGCAGCAATACGCGGGAGTGGATATATAAAAACGCCCCGTTTACACATCGGTAATAGAATCCTGTTTACGCCATTTAGCTGACGTTACCCGGTGGAATAGAATTTCGCGAATTACGCGAACCACACGTGATCGGACTGAACTGGTCACCTTGTGTAAAAAACATACGGAAAAAAAACACAACAGTACAGCCATCGTCAGTCGTTCGTTTCCCTCTTTTTCTCTCGAGGCAAATTTAAAATTTTAATTCAAACAGATACGGGACGTATCCTGCCTGTGTGCTACACTTTCAATAACATTTTAAATACTTCGTTGTACATTCGATTGCATAAATTTGTCCGATGTTAATGCAGCGAATGCTAGCGAATTATGCACGTTGTGCACAATCGATTTCCATGCCGTGGCTTAGCTGCATTGATTGATTGGTACACCCAAATACACGTACTCGTTTAATAATTTGTATAAATCTTCTTTTATAAATTTGCTCTGATTATAATCATATTGTGTAGAGACTTCAAAGAGATCTCTTTTTTTCTAAAATTTTTCTATTAAAGCCACATATTGCGGTTTTTGTGTCTATGAGCAATAAAGTGTGTTGTACCGTGATCTAGAATTAGAGTCCGAGGTTTGCGGGCTTTCTTGCCGGTGCGATGCATTAAAATTCAATCTTCGCAGCCTAAAGCGTATCCCCGATCTTTTTTTTTTTATTTCGCGAAAAGTAATTAAAGCCAGCTTTGCCGTTTTGCTCCTCGTTGCCGTGGCTGCGGAGACCGGGCAAAGGACGCGGAGAGAGGGCGCAAAGCCGAGATTCGATTTACCCACCGTTTCCTCCATAGCCGAGCGTCGTAACACGGACGGATAAAAACCCACCCCACGCGCTTTCGTTCCGAACTTTTTCTTCCGTCTCGACGTCATTCTGTACCTGCGGTTCGCCGCCATATTCCCACATATTACGCCGACGTCAAATAATCCCGCCATCGAAGGTGAATTTATACCGAATACCCTACCAATTTCGGCCCAACAAGCGATAAAACATGTTGGGAACCCTCTCCACGTAACTCACTCTCTCGCCAATCATGCGCATGCATTTCCCTCGGCCTCACCACCACCGCTCCCGGCTTTTCTTCTCCGTGAATGGTACTGCATAAGAAAGGAGAAAAAATTTAATTTGTCGCACCAATTTCGTGCCGTTGCGCTTCGGCATTTTGGACTACCATAGCCACTACGCTATGTACGCTCTCCGTGCGGTCAATATCGAGCGGAAATAGAAATCGTTTCGCGCGATATCATGCCGCGCAAAATATACCGTTTGGTTTTGTATTACACTAGCTTTTATTAAGTTAGATTATTCAGTTTTATCGACACGATGGGCATGTTTCCAAAATATGAATATTGCCGTAAACAATACATTTAATTATCAGGCAACAGCAGCAGATCTGCGATAAAAATGACATCCTAAGAATTTGATAATCATTCAAGATGCAAGAGTATAGTAGACCAATGTATTGAAATTTAAGTGCAACATTTATCATTTTGTTATCGTCTTGTATGACTCGCGTATCTGCGATCCTTTAAAAGTTTGCATTTTTTACCGTAATATGGCGAAGGTTCGTTCGAACTAAATGATGAATGTGGGGCGTATAAACGTTATTCACAAGGGAGAAACACAATGGTTATTTTCGAACTTGTAAAAATGGACCATTAACCCCATAAATAACTTCACGATACATGACGCATGGTAAACATGATACATAAACCAGATCAAATGTTTTGTAGGGATGGAAGACTGTTTCTGCGGTTGGAAGTGACTGGAACGTTGTAATACGAAGGGTGTGTTTGGGCAAACCAAAGTGAGCTTGAGTGTACGGGTCTGCCTCTATAATCAATACTTGCGTACGTGAACGAGCGGAATGTAATTTACGATGTGCCAAGCGCTATGCCCGAAATATCTTGTGGAACTTGGGAACTATTTTAAACGCTACGGCGGACGCGGTATTCCCGAAGAGGTTCCGTCGTTGAATCGCACCTTTTTGCCATTGGAAGCAATTTACTTGCTCAGCAGAGCAGCTAACATTCGAAATAATGTTTACCGCGCTGTATTCAGTTGATTTATTATCAATTCTGCTTAAGTTTAAATGCAATTTTTCTTCCGCGCGCAAGAAACTTTTTTTTGCAAAATGCTTTCTCCTTTTTATGTGTCTGTCTGCGACTCTTCGTTTCGAAGTTTCTATTTTTCGTAACTTTTCCCGACGCATTTGGGTCACACGCGGGTTGTCTACCGTGGAAAATGTCTGTATCCGTTATTGGACACATAGTTCCGTGATTTTACCATCTTGTATCCTTTCCACGTTCGATCAACCAGGACACCATACACGGAGGATGGTTTGCACGTGCGCAAGACGGTTCGTAGATCGCTGCACGTAAGGATCGTATGTGAGGCCGTCCGGGTGATTGGAAAGGGTTTCTGCAATAGAGAGAAAGATATATATACGTGCAAGCATCGCGACTCGCCCAGTTTCGTTTACCCAAAGTTAGAATTACCGACACGTTCGTAACGAAAACTGGGAAATACTTTGTTGTTTCTTATGTATCCCTATGTATTTTAGAGAAAACCATTTTAAACTTTCATTTCATTTGATAGCTATTTCGTACTTTTACAACACTTTCGAAACAGACTGCCATTTTAAAATTAAGTTTTATTTGTTTTAGTAATAACATAATAATTTCATAGAAATATTTTCGTATTTTTTTCTATAAAATTCGATTTGTGCTTTTTAATTATAAATATTTTTTTGCGTTGTTAACTTTTTACATCTTTAGTTCAAGTTCAGACTCAAAAGTTGCAACGTACGCACATGCGAAACTTTACTGGATAGTATAGAATAATTTATTTATACTGTGATAAATTGTTTTTTAAAAAAACACTATTTACAAGATTCGAGATGAACTTAATTCCGTAATTTTCTAGCATTGATGTTTTTTTGCGCGTAGTAATTAAAGAGGATACTATTTTTTGTCGGATTCCATTGAAATTCCGTTAAAATCGGTTCGACAATTCGGCTGGAATTTAGGGTTTTATCGGTTCAAACATATACACGTACATCCGTGCACTTTTCACAATAGCCAATATACGTTATGAAACTGCGACTGCCTGTAGGTAACACGCGGGTGTGTATCGAAATCTAGGTCATATAGCAGAAGTGACTGTCAGAAAAGAATTAAATTCTCTTGCAACATTTTATTTGTACATTTATATCTATGTCTGTTGATATATGAAAAAGATCTTGAGTAATGTAACGTCATTGATATTGAGTGAGAGAAAACGCGACGGGGAGATACTTTCGTTATATACGGAATAATATATCTACGTTGAAGTGGTGGAAAAGTTGGGAAAAACATCGGAACATATGAAACTCTCTCGTACAGCCATGCATCATAATTCTCGTGACAGTCTGTAACGGTAAATTATAGGACTTTGGCATTTAAAAGCAAACTTGAAGACTACAGAAAGACATTATCAGATTTTCAATTAAGATAGAAAACTCCTCTTTTATACATATTTTTTTTCTTTTGAATAATTGGAAACGCGGATATAAATATCCACACGTAGATGAAAATATGCTATGAAATTTTAATTCCTTTAAATCCTTTTTTCTTGAAATTTATCATAGATTTATATATAGATTTATATATAGATTTGTAATTTGCACTATTATTCTACGATGCAGCAATTTTTATCACGCATCAAAAACTTTTTATCGGGATAAGCTTTTTATTTTGTTCAATATTTTCGACTTATTATTCAAATATTTTTGGCATCTATTTCCATTTTGTGCTCACGAAATTAATCTCTTGTTTCGTAAAGTGTAATACGACGCGTCGAGCTATTTGTCATCGAACAGTTTGATAATGTACCTACGCGTATCCGCTATCGGGGCAACGTGGTAGTGAGAGTCGAGAGACATGATCCCTCTAGATATACAAAATAAAAACAATAAAATCGAGGAAGAAGCTGGCGCGGCCGAATAACCATGCCGGCAATAAATCTGTCAGCGGGATAAAATATGCATCCGGGGAAAACGGGCGTCCCGCGCAATCAGGGTGCGAGCCTGGAACAAATGTACCCCACCAAGCGAGTGTCGGTCGTTATCGGAAAATAGTTTTGCGGCTGCAAGCCACGATGGTCCTCGTTGAGAGCGCTCGAGCCACGGCTGTTATCTTACGATAGTAATACCTCACTGAATGGAGTCGCGGCTACTTCTACCCTCGATCTTCGATTATAGAATTTAGGATTCTGTAGAACCAAAAAGGACACTCACGTTTCGAGCATTTCCTGACGGCGTTTCCTTAGTCCAAGTGGACAACATTCAGTCAAATCGTACAAAATGTTCTCGATTAATTAATTATCAATGATGCTGTATTCAAGGAGTATTATGTTTGAATACTTTTGTTGGATTGCACGATTCCACGATGCACTATACAATATGGAATATTACATTTTGATGTCAGAAAGGGTTTTTCAATCAATTTTTATTCCTTACGAAAATTGTAGCTTCAGTCGTTCCAGGAATATATCATTACTTAAAGTTTATTATTGTTTCAATGAAACATTTGCGACTGACATTATTCGTCAGAGTTTGGTATTGTATTTTAGATCTAGCTCTTTTTCAGAAATAGTTTCTTAAACTATTTCTGTAATAATAAAGCGTCTAGACTTCAAATTTGTGATTTGAATGATGTTACTTAAAATATCACTTAATTTATCTTTAACTCAACTGAATTTTGTGAATGATTCACAAATTTTTAAACATAATTTATATTGTAATTTGATAATTATTATTAAATGCCGCAACTATTGTTATGTCATACTTGTTATATAAAATACTTGTTATATGATACATCATATATGAGGAGTTTCCAGGATAATCAAACAATTGAAGATAGGAATAATAACTGCATTACATAACATTCTCTCTTCGAGCTTACTGCGACTCTTTTTTTTTCGCGATTGGTATTTGTTACAAACAGCGGAGTTGCACTATGGAAAAATCCGCTCTTCTCATTTGAATCTTACAATCCTGCAAAGGTTTTCCAATATCGCTAGCATGTATTTAATTAGTTTTCTTTGCACGGGCCGTGATTACCGGTGTGTGTCCGCGTCAATGCATCTTTCGCCTTTCGATTTTGCGCGGAATCGGTACGGCTATCGATTATCCGCTCGATTCTCCGTGCACGTAGTCCGCGGGTCACGGCTCGTAGTTTCGATTAGGGATTCTATAGTGCGAGGTTCCGGAGGGAGCTTTTACTTTGTTTCCGCGGTGATTTTCGACGAGGGACAGATTGCGACTCGCGCGTTCGCCCGTCGTGCCGGACGATTGCCGAGGGCTGACCACTTGAAGCGGGAAGGGAATGGCGAGTGAGAAGACAGGGAAAACGAGAGGTGGGACAGGAGAGGCTTCCATTTGAATGGGCCACCCATACCAACGGAACACTTATGCGGCCGCTGCACCGCCTCGCCTCGTTTCCTCCCGCGTATACCGCCCTTTTCCACCGCGTACTTTCACCCTTTTGCCATCCGCCGTTCTCCTTCCTTCCTCGTCTACTTTCCAAATGTTCGAATTGCGTCCTGTCCGAGCCGTCGATTAACATCCCTCTCAACTACTCTGTCGCTCGACGCCCAGGGGGATGCAGTAACTTTTTCAATCTCATCGTAAAGCGCGACAAGAGTCGTTAACATAGTTGCGCAGCTTGAAATTTAACTGAATAGATTCGATGTGCTTTGTACATTTGCTCATCTTTTTTTTATGAAAAGATTATTTTGCTTTGTCGTCTCTTTGTGCTTTTTTGTAAAAAATGTTCCGTTCAATCACAAGAAATTTATAAAGGATATTAAACGAAGCGTTTAATTCCTAAAGCCATCCTAAAACTTCGAATTGAATAGAATTTGACATTCGCTTGCAAAATATTGATAATATGGAATAGACATGGTACACTTTACATGAGAGAAATGACAATTGCGAAATTTCAGAATACATATCTCTCCTAAAGCATCGGATGTATACATATACGTATATAAATATCCAAATGTACAACTCACTCTTTATTGTAAATTTATGTCCCAGTTTCATTTTATTGCGCAGTATGATTGATATGACACATAATATGCATCGCACTGCATACATCCGAGACAAAAAAGTATACATATCTGATATATTTTGCACTACACAATCAATTTTCAATAGAATTTTTTACTTGACAATGTGGGACCTATTTTTTATACACATTTAGAATTACTCCCTGTTATCTTAAATTATTTATAACACAACATATTTTATTTACTGGATGGTCTTAAATAAAAACAGAATCGTTTAGTATCCGTTTTTCATTGGCTGACATGTTTTTAATCATGAATACTCAATTGAAGGAAAATCATGAGTTTTTTCAGCTGCGGACAATTCATATGCGCCGACGACCAATAATTATTTAAATATTATTCCCGTTCTTCTCGGCGGAGAATCGGAATTCCGAATTCGGAAGAATCGCGAGACTCGTGGTTTTCCGCCCGGCTCATTAATAATGTATTATCAAAACCTCCGGGAGAGTCTTCCGAGCGGCAGATGGAACGCGAGCGTGGGATGTCAATGTTGGTGCCGGTGGCGAGGGTGGGACACGCGGGAAGTAGGTCCGTGGTGTATGCCCCTCGTAAAAGGCGTCCCAACGCCACGCAGCGGCGGGTGGCGACGGCGTCGGTGGCGGCTGCATTATCGAGTACACGGCAAGTCGCGAGTTTACAAGTTAATGCATGTTAAATCGCTCGAGCGGAATCGACCGGCGTGCATAATGGAACGTAACGCAGTCCGTGTGAGGCCCGCAGGGTTGTTTCAGGCGCCGCCCTGTAAGCGCCGCCGGTGTCAGGGGTGCCGAGGGTATGAGAGGGAGAGCTCAGAGGTCGGCCTGTGACATTATTAACAGATACGACGTGCATGGACGGAGAGTTAACATATAACGAGGCGGAATAGAGCAAAATGAGGCTGTGCGCGCGACACTCAGGGATGCGGGATGCCGCTTAAAGCGGAGGAGGGATCTTTCAATTCAACTGCTAACTAGTGGAATATTTATCACAGTAATTTACATTTATTAATTTAAACATAACATGAATTTATTCATGGTTTACACGTATCGTTGTTACATACAGAAGGAAATGCAGTTAATGACGTTATAACGTGTAATATTTGTCATGTCTGGCTCTGTTTTACTACTTACGTCGGATATTTTACAATGTAGTTCCAGGAAACGGGGAATATATCGACAGTCATGCAATATTATATGTTTTCACAGTAGCTAAATATCAATTAACGAAAGTTGTTCTGCAGATTGCTTCGCTACAGTTGATTTATAAGCGAAGCAATGAGTTTGCTATATATTGCGCTACGCATTCGGTCTCTACTTTCAGGCGTCATTTGCAGCTGGGAATTTCAAGCGATATGCGTGCACGGGATTGACCAGGCTGTAGAAATGTGGGTAGATTGTTTGACTAACGACATTCGGTCTTCGCCATTTCTACCGCGCCAAATTTCGTGTCTAGAACCTGTGAGCGCGCGTGACATGCAAATTGCTTTAATTTATACGGGATCTGGAGACTGTTGTTTGGTCAGGTTGGCGACTACCAGCCAGATTGGGGTGGTTTGGGTTCGGCGGACGTGCCTGAGCATCGATTGCTACGCTTGGCACCGTGCAAGTCGTATTCCGTCATTTAAAAGCCTCATCTGCAATAAGGGCAAGAATAAAATCGAATAGTGGAATATAAATAGAAGTAATACTATTTGCGGAATACGATCGTTATAATCGAAGAACATGTAATTCTTTATCTATTCCGTGAATATCCTTTGAAAATGCGCAAGAATATATATTTAGTTTCAATCTTTTTTCGCAAATTACGTTCTAATTAGTTGTAATAGGATACTGAAATTGCAAGAATTTATGATTTATTATAATCTACTAGTTTACTTTTTTTTACCGACAGTTACATTTTGTTTACACTGTTTGTATCAAAAAATATTAACAATATTCATACTAGTTAGAAAAAACAATTCTTAGCAGAAATACTTCTTTTCTTTTTAACTTTAACATTCGGTGTATGTATTACGTGAGAATAATTACGAAAATAGACGTATTGTTCGTGTAGATAAAAATTCACGCAAAGGTGCGTGCATGTTAGACACGTGGATGACAGTATATATAATTTTTTTTCGCTTTCCTGGTTGTAATCGACCTGCGATCAAAGGAGCGAAAGTGTGTTTCGTACAAATTTCGGATATAGTGAGTGACGTGACCTTATAACTTTGCTGTTCCTTGCTTAGGTCGATATCTCATATAGAAACGTTAACCTTCGTGGTAATAGGGATGAACAACCACGATAAAAGGTTTTCGATGTACTATCATTCATCCAATAAACACGAGTGATGTTAACCTTCAAGTCATGTTTGATTTATTAATGTTGTCATTTTTACTCTGATATCGTTGTTAGCATAATTATGTATATTATGTATATTATATATAAATAAAATAATTCCAAAGTTTATATATATATATATATATATATATGTTATATAAATTAAGTGATATTACCGTGATGAACAATATTAAGATTAAGGAAATATTTTTTTAAAGATTAGTAGTAGTTTAATTCGTAATCTAATCTATTTACTTAAAGCTGTTATCAAAAATAAACTTTCAAAGATCTTGTTAAATGTGAATAACACGGATTTTAATATTCGCGTGTGACTTAAATTAAATTAATAACAATTTTCATAAGCTAATAATTTAATACTTGATGAAATTCATTAGCTAAGAATACATTAGCTAAGCGAATTATTTAAAAACGTCAACCATTTCTCTTTGGGATATAGGATCAAATTTTACATCTCCTATGTTGATAACTATATTTTGGGACCCAGGTGGGCTTTACCTGTTCAGTATGATACAAGATTGCTGTGTGAAAGTGCATCTCATCGCAGATCCCGCAATAATGTGGTCGTAGAGCTTTTTATCGTTTCTCCGTTGGGTGAACTGTAAACTCTTACATAATTCATAGTATAAACAGCGTCAGTGAACCGCGAACTGGACAGGCCAAGATTCATAATATCGGAGTTGCTTTGCAAACTTGAAAAGACACAGTTTACGCTTAAAATCAACTAAAGATTGCTGCGGTTTTAATAATTTAAATGAACAAAATATTCGTATACATATCGTATCTAATAATTATTAATTTTTATATGCGCACAGTGTAAAATATTTATGAATTTTATATGAATTAATTTTATAAACTTGAAGTTGATGATGAACGCTTTTCAAATTTTCCACGTTTTGCAAGTTTGAGAGAAGCAACAAAATTATTATTCTCTTTCTGACTCAGAGTTTTACCAAGTTTTCTTTTTGATTTTCTTTTATGCTTTTATTTTTATGGTACTCTCATTTTCCCTATTGTTTTATATCAACATTTATTTAACATCGCCACTCGTTTTTGAAATTAAAGCACGTACTCAAGTGAATTCCATTGCGTTCTATTTTAGACTCACTGAATTGAATCACGGAACTTAATTACCGTAAATCGGGTTTGTCTGGCCCGGAAGAAATTTCAGATTTCGGTTAGTTTAGAATCAAGAATGATGGAATTACAAAATCCAATTACCGTAAATCTTGTTTTTTAGTCGGCCGTGGAAGAATTTCAGACTCCATTTGGTCTCGAGACAGGCGATCGATCTATGTGGGACCATAAATTTTGTTTTCCGCGCTGGCCGGAGAGGAATTTACGGTACTATCTAACGTTTGATTAACTCTCTAACTTAACACATCGAACGCAACGGCGGGATTATATGACTCGTGGTCATGCCATTATTGTACGCTAGGTCAGTTTCTCTCGTCTTTTTTGTTCATCGGAATGAACGACTTTCTGTCGTACCATTGACCAGCGTTAAACACGAAATTGCGGATTTTTATATTACTCGTGTATATAATTTATGTAACACCTGCATTTAATAAATATTCATCGATATGATATTCATGTGATATTCCGTGAATAATGTCATTAATTATCAAATAAACTGTCGCGTCGTGTAAACTGATTGAGTTGACATTTATCGATGTAAAGATACCTAGCTGCCCCGACATAATCTTTGTCAATCCGAGGATCCCGGATTGACCTAGGCTACCCTAAGCTACGCGAGTATAACCCAATCTGTAATGCATGCGGCGAATTAGTAAGAGGATTACGGTCGCGTGTACGATCGATGAGATATAGGATTGGCCAAGATCGAAGAGATGTGGTCAATGTAACGAATGCCCGCTTTTCATGGTACCCCAGGTTCTTATAGCTACTTAGAAGATTAAATTTTTATGCGCATTGGGATAAAAATTCATGAAATATATCATGTTTTACGTGCAAGCTTTTTATTTTTAATAACTTTGGGATATATTACGTTTAAATTTTTTATTATACTTTTACTTTTACTTAAGTCTTTCGATTTGAAACCCTTAAAAGAATAAATATCGAGTAAAAGAATAATTGAAAATTATTTCTTAAATGTTAGAATTAAGTTAAATGTTATTTTTATGATATTATACTGTTTTAATGATTAAATTTCTTAATGCTGAAGCAGAAGCTTTTTGAAAGTAGAAGCAGTTTGTTCTTTCTAAAATAAGTACTCTTTTTGAAACAAATCAAGGAAAACACTAATAGAAATAGCTCTGCTGTTGACCGTGACATGCACGTACGATGAAACTACAAGATTTGTAGGACATTCAAGACGTCGGCCAGATGATATAAAAGTCGCATCCTTCGTCCTAATATCTTTCCAGTTTTCTCAGTATAAGATTGTTGACCGGAACAAAATAAAACTCATATCGAGATTGCGACGTTTAAAAATCTTTAAGACGCGGTCGTTTTGTGCTGAAATAGATTTACTTGCATCTGTAGCAAATATTATACAATTTAAATTGAAAACTATCCAATGTTAATCTGTCTCGACAAATGAATATCTGCCGTTTCATTCATCGCATTGCGACGGCAACGTGACGTTGCCTGTTCAAACTCTATCTCGTCGTCCACCTTTTAATGGTCACTAGCTACTGCGACGATCGCAAGCACGAGCGGCGCATGGTACCGCCGTCTCGATTAGGTGAAATGGCTCTGAGAGAATTCACGGCATGTGGCGCAATATTGCCACGTGTAGATCACATCGTGCCAGGTCGAAGAAGGCGGAGGTGGCGGCCAGGTTGTCGAGTGGTGGTTTAATATACGCTATGAAAGACGCGTACTGTATATTATATATATATACACACACACACATACATATACACACACACACACACACACACATACATATACACACGATATACATGTAAAACGGTATCATACATTACACCAAAAATCCCATAAATTTTATACGACTGAATTCGTGCTCGCGGTGATAAAGAACACCATATCGTGGATATTGAGATTATTTTTTATCTTTCAAAGTAGGTTCTATATTTCTTAGCGATTAAAAAGTATCGTTGTAATATTTATTAAACACATTTTTGTTTATAAAAAATATGATAATACTTATTTAAAAATGCAATAAATATTCTGCACTATTTGAGATTTATTCAAAGTTTATCAGGCATTTCATTTAATTATATTTGATTTTTCAGAATAACGGTCTCTAAATATACATACACTGTTATTAATCAACGGACAATTGGCGTGCCATATATTAGACATTAAAGTGGATTGGCCTTAAGCGGATAGATACATGTGTCGGATAGAACGTGTAGGTATTTCATTGTTCAACAATTACATGACGCGTATATAATTCATGATCAAATTGCTCAGGAAATTTCTTATCTACATTGATCGCTAAAACGTAATTGCATATAATTCCATTGATGAAGAACTCGATTAAAAAAAACTTTAACTTTGAATTTTTTGTATTTTTATACTTTTGCATATAGCTAGATTTTACATTATATTATCTAATTTCATACATTTATCTTCTTTTTTGTCATATTTAATTTTAAAACAATTAGCAATTCTTAAAATATTTTAAAAGAATTATGTGATGTATCACAAAATTATATTTTAAAAAAATTATTTATAAATAGTGATTCATCGAACACTGTCAAATTAATGGTAAATGATTGACAAAGAGAAATTCTTGCAAATTGAATGAACCGGTTACCATCGTATGTTGATCTTAGCTTACAGTGAAGCGCGTCTCGCGCTTGACTTCGAAGCTCGCGGGGACGGCGCACCTAGACCAAAAGAGCATCTGCCCGAAATACCTTGTAACATTCTCTAGGAGCGCGTATACACCGACACACCCCACATGCCTGTAGAAATTTCCTGTCGCGTTAGAGTACAAAGCCCCACGACGCGAAATTTATTTAGGGCTCGCGCTGCACAATTTGCTACGAATTCGCCGCGACGCGTGCGTCTGGAAATTTACCCTCTCAGCAATAAGGTGAACTAAGGCAGGATTAACCGATCTGGAAGATTTTTCGCAAAAGATCCGTGAAAACATTATGATACATGAGAAATATATTAAATTATTACTGTATCGATCAAATTCAACTTTTCAAGCCACATTAAGATATTTATTTATTTTAAAAGAATTTTTCGTACATTTTCTTACAAACAATATATTACATTACATTTTAAATTATAGACGAATGATATATCATTGTTTATAATAATACCTACATATAATAATCTATACATAATATTGTCTGTAATAAAAATATGCAGATTTTAATAAGATAGTTTTTATTCTCGATCTCTTTGAAAAACATGTATGAAAAAGCATAGAAAATGGGTTCTCAAAGTTATCTTTCGAATCTTTCTAACAAAGTAAGAGTAGAACCATTGTGCTTTCAATCTGTCAATTCAATTTGCTCTACCCCGGTTTATACTGTCACGCAAGGTCTGATAACTGTTTTCACTGACAATAGGGACGTGTATGCGTCCGATGCAGTTTTACCCGTGTCCTTCCTTATCCCATCTTTATGTCTCTTCCATTTTACGCGACATGCAGCAAATTAGTTCGTTAGGTGCGGGTTGCAATGTCTTGCATAATGGATTCCCGACGTAAGCAAGGCCCTTTCATGTCTATAGTCAACCATCTACTCGACTAATTAGCTCGCCTTGACACAAACACGGCAGTTGCGTAAATTATTGCACCAATACTAACACTGCGCTTGATAAAATTGACCAAGCATGAAAAACTCTTGCTTTCAGCTGGTTATCTTTAACGTTTACTTTTACGAGACTGCAAATTAAAGTGCGATAAAAATACATGTCAACGTTTTCTCTCTGCTCTCATTAAAATTTTATTTTCATCATTATTTTATCCAACTGACCTTTTATGAGCTTATATTTATCTTGTATCTCATTTTTTAATAAAAATCTGTTTAGAACCTCTTTATCTTCACATACATATACGTGTATAAATTTAAGTTTATCAGTTCCAGTATTCATACAGATTCTATATAGCTGTGCAATATATAAGATATAAAATTTATCGCACGATGCACAGCTGCGGGAAACAACTACGCTTGTCGTCCTATCAGACTATAACGATAGTTGTAGAAATTGTGGGTAAATTTTTTTGTTGTAATATTACCGCACAGAAAAAAATCAAAATGTCAAGTCCATTAAATTTTACGAAACGTGTGTTTATACATTAACATCGTATATTAGATCTAATCCTCGAAAGAGGATCACATTAATACAAATGTAATGAGCCCGACAAAAATTCAAGGGTTGATTCACCCTTAAGTTTATACGTCATATTGTGCATCGCGCGCCCATGTCATGCTATTTGTGCATTATGCATGCTCGCAGTATGGTGAGGTCGGGAACACGGGCTGATCGTACCGCGGCGTGTAGACGTTTAACCGTTGCTCCGTATTCGCGTGTGCGGCTTTGTATTAGATAAGACTCGAGCACGCATTCGATCACAAATGCAGAGATACCTACATGTACGTATCTTACTATCGAGGGTAATAAACGTAACCGAACCGCCTGCGGAATCAATTCGCATAAGTCGAACCAGAGCGGCGCGGCGTCTTGCATTCCGCGAATACCGAGAACAGTATACCGGAGCGAATTCACTTCGCATATGTAATAAGCAGTTGCCATCGCACCGCGAAGCACCATTTGATCTTTCTGGCTGTAATTCGAGGATTCAATTGCGTGTGCGCGCATCGATTCCACCGCTCCGGAAACTGATATCATTTCAATGAACGTCATGCTCGCATTTTGCGTCAGTATGGCCTCGCATGGGATCTCGCATTTACCTCGGGTAACCTATCGGGATATACGTCAGTATGTGAAGCGGTAGAACATGACTAGGAAGAATGGTCGGCAAGTCCGCTGTGTATTTGATTTCCCGTACTTTAATTACATTTTTCCTCATTTTGCTTCGCCGACGTTTTCCCGCAGAAAATCTCCTCGATAGAAAGATTATATATTACCGCAGCTAAATACGCGTATATTTTGCGCGTATATTTTGCGCGTATATTTGTAGTAATTAAAGGACAAATTTATGAAAATTAACTTTAGCATATGTTTTGTCTATTGTTATTACATTCCGTTCTCTATTATTAGTATTTATCTAAAAACTGTTACATACATGCTTTAGATTTAAAAAAATCATTGAAAATTCTGTCCTAAAAATAAAAATGACACGCAGTTTTCTATTGTTTAAATAAATATTCAATTTTAGCGATATGCATTTTACGTGAGAGAAAATATTAAACAGACGACACGTCTGACTGTCTAGTCGTGCGCGCGCTACGATATCGCGAAAGCGAGCCGTCCTTTTTTTTCCCCTAACACGCCACTATAATGGATATGCAAATCATATTAACGTCAGGTGATGGCATAATTCAGTTTCTGTCGAAATTCCTGGATATTCTTTTTACGTCGATACTATGCCGATAAGCATTATTTACGGTATCTTTATTACAAGAAATTGTTTTTGTTTTAATTATTAAATTCTGAAACTTATTAAGATAAAAGAAATAATTTTTTTCTATATTCTTTAAACGTTTTCGATATACTTACCAAATTGAATGCCTAATTTAAAATTAATTACTTGAATTTTCTGGAATTTCAAAATTTATAATTCAAAGTAGATTTATAATATAGATAGTTAATTTAATATGTTTGTATTTCAACAAAAAAAATTATAACTAATTACATCTTTAGAAAAGACTCAGAAAGAAGGAGAAATTTTAATTTTAATATTATTTAATAAATTTATTTGGTTAAGAAAGGTTCAGTTTGAAATGTGATTTAATTTAGATAGAATAGATTTGTATTTCTATATACCGATTAAATTGAAGTCTACTAATTATAATATTACTAAATACAAACACTAATTTTTTTAAGTTTCCATTATCAATACATTTTGTAATAAAAGAAATTTTTGCACTTTTGAATCGAGAGTATAAGGATATTTTAACAAATTGTATCGAAAATTGTGGAATATAAACAGACCTTTAACTACTCGCACATTGTTTCGTAACTCCTCGCTGTTTCGGCAAAAGCTGAAGACCCTCTAATGATTTTGCATTTAAGCGGGATGGTAGAAATAACTTTGCGATAATGGTTCCCTAAGTAGCGTTTCAATTGTCCAAACGTATGGTATGTTTTGGCAAAATATACCATGTCCCCGTAATTTCGTCAAAAAGTTAAATGCTTCGCGCCGTGGTAATTCCAATGTTAATGATAATGTCCATGTTGATACGCTGCTTCACGATAATGCGAATAATATAGTGTAATAAAAAAAAACGTGTTTTGTTCGTTTAATTAACGTAATTACATGGCTTATGTATACATATCTCTATTCGCGTGTAATATACGTTAGTAAGTCTGTATGAACAGCAAATACATTCAGATATGTTCGCATTACTTATCGATATCTTTGCCAAGCGATGTCCTATCAAGATAGCCCGTTTTGCATAGCTATAGAAATTGCTAGCTATAATTCTGCAGATAACAATGCAGCTGCATATTCATGAAGGCGCCGTACAAAATGCAATAGCCATTTATCTGTCGTTATATGGGAATCCAGAATTTCCAATTGCCACCATTCCAAAAATCGCAAATATTATCGCGCCTCGACGGTAATGGGCGGATTGCTGACTCCGAAAGCTGATGAAATTCCCGAATGAAATTTAACAAAAGACACTCCGTTGTCTCGTTTTTCTTGAATACGAAATACCTATTCAATCGCATGCGACTCCGCGCTTCCTAAATAAGCTATGACTGCGGAGAATCTAGTTTCGCCGGGATGCTTTTACATGATACCCACGTTCTGCAGACACCGGCACAAGGGGGATTCCGAAATGACGCCTTGCCTTCCGTATTCCCAATAGTAGAAGATTCCACGTACAACCGATCGCATCTGTGTATACGTAGCAGGTGTATAAAACTGCTTTAACCAAATGCGTGCTCCAATTTTTGCACAACTTAATATGAAATGCGGAGAGAGAAGCGAGAGATCGGAAAGATTGAAGGTATTTTGTCAAATTTGGGGCAAGATCTCTTGTGTATTCGCATAATATACTAATTTGGTATGCATATCGATGAATATCGATGAACTCTTTCGGCGGGGAAGCTTATAAGCATAAATTAAACTTTGATCGTTTTCGCAATATTGACGAGCTTGTAGCTATCGCGCCGGTATACGTGCCCTATCCTAGAAACTTGGTTGCAAAATCAGAGGATGGTATTTCCGTGCTGAAAACATAAACTTGGTTTTATGCGCGTGTTACTTTACGGTATTCACAAATATCAAAACTTGAAGTTTTAATGCTTCTGCTTTTGATCAAGTTCCTTTGTTATGAAAGAAATACTTTGGTTTGAAAGAGGTTCTTACAATATATGTTTCGTTACTTTTTCCAATAGCTTCGCTTATCCAATACGATAATTGTACTCGATGCGCTCGCCTCTTCCTTCTGTAACTGTATTCTCGCAAAATACAGTCAAACTTTCATAATTTTAACTTGTATTAAACTTCTTCAAAGGTATCCCGAAGTGTATATTTTCCGATTAAAAAATTCACCATAATCGACAATTATACTGCACAAAGGTCTCGGTGGTTTTTTTCCGGCTTCCGTAATATACTATTTTCCTTTAGCCGGGAAGCCAGGCACGTCGGTCGGGTGCGCGAAAGTTCGACGCTTAAACTACACTCTGCGAAACGTGTGATTAAAACAGGTAACACGATACGTCAACCGTATTTCACAACAATAAACTCTAGAGATTCGTTTTCAGATATGCCGTATCCGAGTGACACCCGAAACTACTGAACACGTATTTCAACGGTGCGCGATATCGTATGGCGTATATTTTCCCCGAGCTAAGTGCTGTTCGCAGTGTAAAAGCGGAATTGATGTATTACGCCGACTGGCACGTTCCAATTCGCGCCGTGGCCGCGGTAATGCTTGCGGTGTTTCGGACAGCTTCCACTGCACAGCATTATGATCATGACAGAAACTCGAGCGCATAATTCCGCGTACTTGCGCGTCTTGTCTGGCGTCTGGTATTATCCGCTATCGGACAGGCCTGATGATGACTGATGGAAGTCGGCCTATTCGATTTGTCGTGACGCGAAGAGAGGAAGGGAGGGAGGGACGAGAGGG